>SIJG01000009.1:2927617-2938372 GCA_023374025.1 Heterodera schachtii | reverse complement strand
AAATGAGTCAGACATTTTAAAGAAAAATTTTAAAATTATTAAATAAAGGTATGAATGCCAGAGATAAATTTGCTAATAAATGGGTGTAGAGTCCATTAATTAGAGGAATTTTGACAAATTCTCATATTTGAAATTTTATTGAAATTAAAACTGAAAATTACAAAATATGACAAATATTTACAATGTTTATAATTAGATTTTTAGGCTTTTCTTTGAGATCAAAGCGAATGCCGCCGATATAATCGTCAGATAAGCAATTGTGGCATTAAGTTTTTATCGTTTTTGAGGCGTGCCTTTGAGATCAAAGCAAATACCGCCACGATGCCATCGTCAGATAAGTCATTGGCACTTGGCATTTTCTCCCCTAAAATAACCCAAAAAAATTTGAACAAAAAATGCGAAAAAATATTCCGACGGAATTACTTTTTGAAATTATCGGTGCAATTCCATTCGACAGAAAATGGGCTCAAATCCATGTGTCCCAAGTGTTTAACCATTTTCTGTTCAATCGTATGGGCTCGTGGCTTAGTCAAATCAAAAATTTGGTGAGTTTTTTAAGGGTAATTTTTCATGAATTTTTAAAAAATTATTTAAATATTTCAAATTCCACTTGGCCAATTATTTTTTGATTTGGAAAATCATTTAAATTTTTTTGACAGATTGCCAAATGTACGTTTCTCGTGCGAAGCATAGTGAAAATGATCAGAACAATTCCTGATAATTTGCTGCTTAGCAACGTAATTCCAATTAAAGAACTTGAAGCACAAATTTTCTATAAAGGTTTTAATTTAAATTATAAATTAATTAATTTTAAAATAAAATTTAATTAATTTAAATAAAATAAAAAATTCCAAATTACCCCTCATAAAAGACCTTCTTTACTTCATTGGACGCTGGACCAATTGTTCTCGCATTTTTCCTGAACTCATTGGCATGCCGCTAAACTCGGACGACCCTAATTACGTAAGTAAAGCGCTCGAAACTATTTTAGGTATTCGTTCATTACGTATTTGTTTTTATTTATTAAAATATTCTCTTAATTGACAAAATTTGATAGTAGATACCGTATGCTAAGTTGGACTCATTTTGGGTACTGTATAAATAAATCACTCCGCATTTTACACAGATCAACCAGCTGCTTTTAATTGTAGCTGAAAGCGTGTCCACTTGCTGCACTTGGGCACACACAACTGTTGATGATTTGCAATTGCTGGGAAAATGTAAAATTTAATTAATTTTAATTTAATGGGGTGGGGCAGGGACATATCCAGGATTTCGGCCTGGGGGGCTTCCCCCGGGCGACGAATTAATTTTTAATGAGCTTTGTTAACAAATATTTTGTCGAAAAAATGACCAAATTTTGCGATTTGAGTTGAGTTAAGAAAATTAAGAATTTTAAGGTACCCGGCGTGCCGATAAGCGCCGGCGGGAGAAAAATTGAGATTTACCATATTTTTTACCAAATTTTCTATTAAAAAAATCCTAATTTTGTGCATTTTCGGAGGGTTTTGAGGCATATGCCTTTCTTTTTTGCTGCGCACTAGATTCGATATATTAAGCATAAATAACACACTTTCCAAGCTTTGATGTTGACTTTTATTATGAAACCTGTTATGCCGGCCGATGGCAAACAAATAATCAATATTTATTTGGAGCAGAATGGGAAAAGAAGACACAAATTTGGGGAGGAATATTTAAATAGCAAAAGAAGGAAATAACATAAAATGAAAGAAGTGAACGGGGAGGGTCAACATCGCGGGTATTTATGGGCGGAAAAAGGGGCGTGACATAATGAAGGGAAGAGGGAAATACAAACAAACAAAAGGGTCAAATGGGTACCGGACAATTGGGTCCCAACCCTAACATCTCCCCCCTTGAAAAGTGTCGGGCCTCCATCCATCTACCGCATCCTCAGGTCGGCGATGTTATGCCTCTTGTCCACAGTCGGAAGCTCGGAGATCATCTTTCATTTGATCTCGTCGGCCGTCGCTGCCGATTTGTTGCTTCCCGACAGGTGCACCGGATGAGGAACTCTTCAGTCCAAATCCGTCAAGAAGAAAATTAAAATTTTCATCTTCATCCGGCATATACGGCTGTACACTCTTTGCCGGGAATTCTCCAGTCGTGCCGTCCAAAAACTGAACGTCGTAATTGCCCCCTTTCTGGCTGATCACACGTCCGGCACGCCATGGTTGATCTCCAAAGCTGGCGATCACATTCGATCCGACGGCGAAGTTCTGCTTCTTACCACGTCCGTCTTTTCCGAAGAATTTCTTCACTTTCTTCTTGCTCACTCCGTTCACTTTGGCAGTCTCAGTTTGGAACTTGTCCTTCAGACCATTCCTGATGGAGTCCGACAATCCTAGTCTGTCCATCATGTCCATTCCGAGTAAGTCCTTTGATCCGTCTTTGGAAACAAAGAAATGCCCAAACGTTGAACGATTTCCAAACGAAAATGTTGCCTTTCCTTTGCCAACAAATGGACGTGATGTCCCATCGTGGTACAGAGCACGTTCGTCACAACGGCTCAATTTCAAAGCTCCGATTTTGCGCACAGTGTCCTCACGAAGAACAGTTCCTTCAGTGCCAAAATCTGCAATGAAATCCACATTCGTTCCGTCCACATCAATTGGAACTTCGATCATTCCTTTCTTCCTCTGGTTCTCATCTTTAACCAGGAAAATTCCTCCAACGCGGATGTTGTTCACCGCTTTTTCCTTCTTTCCTCCGTTTTTCTTTAGCCATGCCTGGTGCTTGGCACACATCCTTTCCAAGTGGCCATTCCTCTTGCACTTTCGGCAAACCGTTTCTTGGTGTCGGCATTCCCTCGACGAATGCTTCCCACCGCATCGCCAGCATTCGCGCTGCGAACGGTTGCTGCTCCGAGTTCCTGTCGACATGCTGCTAGCATTCGACGAATGGTCCGAGTTCTTCCTCTTCTTTTGGCCCTTCAATTTGGCTGCCAACAAATGCTTCGAAACATGTGGCTGCTCCAGTGCCTTGGCTTCGGCGATGGTCGACATGTAGATCTTCAGGTCGTCTACCACGGTGTCGTACTTGACCGTGTCACCATCCGCTGCCAACTTGGCCAAAATTCGCGACCGTAAAGTTGCATCCTTCGGCGATTTCAAAGAAATGAGCAAAACCATGCAGTTGAACTGCTCCTCATTCAATTTCTTAAAGTTGAAATCCCGTAGAAGTTTCTTCTGCCGGTTGATGAAGGTGCCAAAATCCTCGTCGTCGTCTTTCACCGAGCGGAGACATTCATACCGGTCAATCCAGACGGATTGAGGTCGGCTGAACAATGCCTTCAGCTTCTCCGAAGTCTCCACAAAGTCGAAGTCGGTCACTTCTCTCGGTAAGACAGACTTACAATATTCGCTAAACGTCGGTCCACACAATTTCGTCATCAACAGCTTCACCTTCAATTCATCCTGAAGATTCGGCGCGGCACAGTCCAGAGCGAACTCGAATCGCTTGAGCCAGTCCTCAATTTCACAGCCACGATGCTGACTAGCATCAAAACATTCCACGTCCGGGAGTGTTGGCAATTGAGAGGCGTTCTGTGCCGGTGGCGCGTTTTGCTGTTGAGCAGCCAACAATTGCTGCAAAATATCCGTCAATCGTTGGATGGCTGCGTCTCCCATTTTTGTTGTTCACCACTCTATTGCCAACAGCGCCTAGCTTGTTAACAGAGTGGGTGCGCGTGGATGAACTGAAAAGTGTCGCCTAGACACAAAATCAGTAGCGCAAAATTTTTCAACTACTAACAGTGCCAAACTGTTAGCAGGCCGAACAAAAATGTTGTTTATTATCGCCTAGATAATAAACAATTGCAGTCCTCAGCGATGACTCAGCAAATTTCGATTGCTGTTGACCTCTCCCTCCAATGAAGAGTCCAAAGTTTGGAAAAAGTTTGTTGAATGCTTCAAGCAAATCAACAAAATCCAAATGCTGCGTCCACAATTCAAATAAATATGCCCACAGTGCAGTAAAAGGTCAGCACGGGCGTCGCCAATTGTTATGCCGGCCGATGGCAAACAAATAATCAATATTTATTTGGAGCAGAATGGGAAAAGAAGACACAAATAATTGGGGAGGAATATTTAAATAGCAAAAGAAGGAAATAACATAAAATGAAAGAAGTGAACGGGGAGGGTCAACATCGCGGGTATTTATGGGCGGAAAAAGGGGCGTGACATAATGAAGGGAAGAGGGAAATACAAACAAACAAAAGGGTCAAATGGGTACCGGACAATTGGGTCCCAACCCTAACAAAACCTTTTTTTGGTTTGCCTTTTTCGGGATTTTCGTGCCTTAAATGCCTTTTTTGGCATTTTTGTGTTTTGTTGCTTTTTGGCGTTTTTTTTTCGAAAAATTCCATTAAAAATGCAATAAAATTCGGAAAATACACCCCTAAGAATTGATCTAAAATTTTTTTAAATACACCCCTGAAAATCTACCCTTAAAATTTTCAAAAACACACCTCTGAGAAATGAAAAATTTCTCAAAAATTCATATCCAAATTTTATTTGTATATTTTCCTTTTTCTGTCCATTTTGGCGCCGCACGCCATATCTTTTGTTAAAACGAATATATTTTTCTAGAATTTTGCAGGCTGATAGAGGACACTTAGACCTATTGAATAATATCATGATTATTTTATGGATAAGAAAAATGTTCGAATACTTTAAATTTTACGGCGCCAAAATGTCTCGCGCCAAAGTGACCACGACCCTATAAACAAAATAAAGTTTAATTTTTTTTTATTTAAATTTTTAATAATTTATTTTCAATTATTTGAAAATTTTGGCCTTGATCAACAATGTAAATAATAATAATGTAAAATTTTTCAGTTCTGTCCGACTACGCATTGTGCATCAGCAACAAATATTTTTTATTGCTTTTCGGCCGACGCGTTCGGAATCATCAAAATGTTAAAACAATAAGCAATTAAAATTTGTACACCTAAAAATATTGTATTTAATTACAAAAATCTTGTCGTCAGACAGATTTACAGTACACCCCGTTGATGTAATAATTTTCGTCCCATTAAGCTCCTTTCGGCCATTGAAATTGTGTCCCATTGTGGCACTTGTGCCAACACCACTGCTGACGAATTGCGATCAATCAGAATTTGTAAAATATTTCAAATTAACTTTTTGATCAATTAAATTAAAATGAGTTAATTAAATTTGTTCCATATTTCCACTAATTAGTGGACTAATTAAAATAATGCACAACTTTTTCAGCTCTTTGCTGCCATGCGTTGAAGAGACTGCACGAACGACAATACATAATATACGATTTTTAATGAATGCGCTGATTAAAGAACGAGTGATCATTAGGGATGGGAATTTAAGTCAAATGACTTTTTTTTTGCTGACTCTAAATGACCTTAAAATGACTTAAAAAGTGTTCTACACTTTGTTAGAAGCTTCTAACATACATTTTTTGTGACTTTTTTACACTTTTTGGGATTTTTTTGAGTTTTTGTGACTTTTTTTATGACTTTTTACACTTTTTAAGGCAAAATTTAACTTTTTGTGATGAAATTCCGAAAAATAAGTCAATTTTCGAAATGTAACTGAAATTTCTTATACCTTAAGGACTCAAATGACGGGACCGAAAAATAAAAAATAAAATAAAAATCTGGCGATGTAACACTTTTGAATATTTTTTTCCGTTAAAATTAGTCGTTTTTAAATTACTTTCTTCGAAGAATGTTTAAAACGGATTTTAAGTTTAATTACATTTGGCTATTTTTTCAGGACTTTTTTGGATTTATTTCGTGTTTTTTGGCATTTTTATGTGACTTTTTGGTTATTTTTAATGACTTTTTTGCATTTTTCGTGACTTTTTGGCGATTTTTCATGACTTAAATTCCCATCCCTAGTGATCATCGGCACAAAAAATAATAGGACACACGAATTTTCAGTTTTTTAACCAATGTTTAAAAATTTATAAAATAAAACATAATTTAATTGGGACAATTATTCAGTGCCAAATTTGGAAAGTAAAAAAGGGACAACAACACCTTGAAATGTATTTGATTTGCTATTGGGTGGGCGAAAATGATAAAAATGAGATTTTTTGGAATTTTTATGCGAAAAAAAACACTTGATTTTTCCAATTTTTAAACACATATTTTAGCACATATTTCAGCACATATTTTATGGACGAAACTCAACTCGTACTGTTTTTCGACAAAAAAAATCGTCATAACTTTTGTTAAAATTGATCAAATTAAACATTCTTGGTAACCTTCAATAGCCCTTAATGTTCTCTATCTACATACTGAATGGAAGAAAATGTTATTGCTTTTTCAAAAAAGTTGTGACCAAAAATCGTAAAAAAATTTTAGTCCATAACTTTTTTCAAACTTGATCAAATTATTTGAATCTTGGTATATAGATCGAGAATTTTAGGGGCTATCGAATGATACCAAGAATCTATAATTTTGTCATCTTTAACAAAAGTTATGACGATTTTTTTTTCAAAAAAGTACGAGTTGGCCTAGTACGAGTTGGGTTTTTCCCATATTTTATTACATATTTCAGCATTTTAAGCACATAAAAATCCCATCCCTAGTTATTAGCAGCTATTTTCTAGGTTTTTATTTTTAGCACCTAAAAATCTAAAATTAAAAAAATAAATTAATTAATTATTTAGCGTTTTGCTAAAATTTGTTAACAAAAAATCCAATTAAAAGGAAAAACATACACCCCTAAGAAGCGACCCGAAAATTTTCAAAAACACACTCCTGAGAAATGAAAAATTTCTCAAAAATTCATCTCCAAAACCTATTTTTATTATTTGTGATTTTAAAAATATTTATCTCAATACTGATTTGTTAAAGCTTGTTTTGTTACCATTTTGGATAAAATTTTACGATTTAACACCCCGCTAAAATTGAAACTTTTTGGCACATATTTTCTCATTTTTAGCACCTATTTTCGGGGTTTCATAAACCTACCTATTTTAACAGCTTTCAGCACCTAAAAATCGCATCTCAAATTATTAACGGGTAGTTTTCCAGTTCACCACGAATAATTCGCGATCCCGAACTGCGGCAAAGTGAATCCGCGACCTCGGGATTTTTCTGTCCGAGCCCCACCCCTGACTGGGACTCAACCTGCAGAAGAAATATCTAATTATCATGGCTGTCAAAAATATGTAATGCATATTTTTTTCCTGGATTCTACGTAATCTAATTGGTACGAAAAACGTATTTGAAAAAAGCTTGTACCTATACCAGGGTTGGGCTTTCGCGTTTCGCTTTCGTATATTTCGCTTTTTTGGCACTTTCGCTTTCGCGTTTCGCATTTTGGCGCGAAACGCGACTTTTACACCCCTAAGAATTGGATTAAATTCCCCTAAAATTTTTCAAAATTTTACCTATAAATTGGCTAATTTTCAGTGAAAACTTGTTTATAAATGATCAAAATAATCTAATTTTCCCCCGGCGGCGCCTATCGGCTCACCGCGCCCCAAAACTCTTATTTTTCCTTAAAAAATAATACAAAAATCTCAAAATTTGATCATTTTTTAGTGAAAATCTGTCAACAAATTTTATTCAAATTTTCAAAAATTTTCCCGGCGGCGCCTACCGGCGCCGCTTGCCCCCTCTTCCCAAAAAGTTTTTTGGAAAAAGCACGCCTCAAAAAAGCTTTTTATTAATTTTTAAAATTTAGAATTGAATTTTACAAAAAAATGATTTTTGCTTTATGATTTTGACTTTAAAAAAAAAGTTGTAGAAAAATTTCGCTTTCGCGTTTCGCATTTTATTTTCTGATTTGGCCCATCCCTGACCTGTACCTGTATTTCCCAATTCGCCTGTACCTGTATTTTCTGTACAAAAATTCAGGAAAATACAGGTACAGGAGGGCCCCTCGAGGCCTGGATCGAGGCCTGTACCTGGATTTTTTGGAACTTGTTTTGAAAAAATCAATTAATTGCTTAGGAACATCTTAAAATATCTAATTTATAGGGCTGCTAATTTTATGTAAATACATATTTTTTTCCTGGCTTCTCCACAGCCTAATTAGTAAGAAAAACACTTTCTTTTTTGTGTTTGCGAACAAAAGTTGGGAATTTTATTTACATATTTTTACATATTTCGGGGTTTTTCTACATATTACATATGTACATATTTTTATGCATATTTTGGACTTTCTAGTACATATTTCGCAATTTTTTCGTAGATTTTTATTATTTTTACATATTTTGGGAATTTTTGAGAATTTACAGAAATTTTTTGTGAATATTTTAAAAAAATTTTGAAAATGTACCCATAAAAAATCGTTTTTTTTTTTTCCAAAAATTAGATACCAAAAATTAATTTTTAAAATACTAAAAGTTGATTTCTAAGCCATTTAGTTCATTTTAATGGCATTTTGTGCCTATTTCACCCTTTATGAAGAATTTTCCCCAAAAAATAACCCTTTTAAAAATTTTTATTTACATATTTGGGGGTTTTTGTACATATTTCATACATATTTTAGCATTTTTTATACATATTTTATTTATATGATTCGCAAATTTTCTTACATAAAAAACCCAGCCCTACTAATTTACAATAATAATGTTTCTTTAAATTTATTTGATCATTTTTGAAAAATGAAAAAAACATCGGTCACTTTAAATAATAATTCAAAAATTTTGTACAGGAAAATCCAGGTTTTTTCGTATTTAGCCTGTACCTGTACCTGGATCCAGGAAAAATACAGGCCTGTATCCAGGTACAGGCCGATCTCTGCGAAAAACACTTTCTTTTTGGTTTTTCTCTATTAGCCTGCAAAATTTCAAAAAAATTTTGTCATTTTACAAAAAAGTTATGGCCAAAAAACCTCAAAAATTGACTTTTTCTTGGCTTTTTCGGCGCCGCGTGCCATAACTTTTTTAATTTTGAATCATTCATTTCTATTTTGACATATAAATATAGAGCACACATAGAGCTTTTAAATGATGCCAGATTTGCCAACTTTAATTAACTAAGAAAAAAGTTATAACTTTTAAAATTTGCGGCGCCGAAACAGTCCGCGCCGAACTGACCCCGACCCTAAAAATCGGGACTTTTATTTGCATATTTTTGCATGTTTTGGGTTTTTATACATATTTCGGGCATATTTTGTATATATTTTCAGATTTTTTTTTTTTTGCATATTTTACCATTTTTCGTTAAATATTTTCCGAGTTGAATATCCCTTAGGAAAAAAGAATTTGATTATGCCAAAAACTAAATCCATCTGAATGGATGCGCGAGTGGGTCAACAGTGAGCTTCACTGCCGAAAACCTTGAGAAATTTGATTAGGAATAAAATTTGTTAATTAATTAGCATCCCTAATTTTCAAGTTTTTTTGTGCATATTTGATGGGACTCACGCGTTTCGGCGCTGGCGCTTCGGCGCCAGCTCGTTTTTCCATGTTAGCTTTTTTTCTTTGGCATCCAAATCCAACAATCTGGGTATCATTCGGAAGCTCTTAACATGCTCTATTAGCATTACAAAAAGCCAAAAGATTTTCAAGCCTAGAAAGAATTTTATTAAAAAAAAACTTCAAAATTTCGTCTTTTGGTAATTTTCATGTGTAACTTTTTTGGTAATTGTCTAATCGCGAAGTAATAGCTTAGAAAAAGCTTCTAAACATGTTAAGCTTTCGAACGACACCACAATTTTGAATTTGGTTTACAAAGAAAAAAGTTATAGCCGAAAAAATGCTGGCGCCCAAACGCAGTGGACCCTATTTGATGCATATTTTAGGAAACATTATTTGCATATTTAAGCGCATATTTTGGCCACTTTTTGTCCATATTTTTGACAGCCTTACAAATTATGTACCTATTCTTATTTTTATCAGAAACTTCAATCTCGCCAAACATTGCATTTCATTTTCATTTTCATAACCCCGGTACTCAAATGTACGCTAATATTTTAGTATAAAATTGCCATTTTTTCTCCTTTTCGGTAATTTCAAAGTTTTTAATGCGAAATTACTGTTTTCATGTACATACTTCTCTAAATTTTGTATTCTTTTTGCTCTCTCATTTTTCCTAATTATCTATACTTTAAGTTAACACAGTTTTTTGCCCTTTGTGCCACACAAATCAAATTTAAAAAATTGGAAACTTTGCTGATTGAACCACAAAATGAACCGACGGTCAGCAAAATAAAATTTTTAATTTACCCAATTTTTTTCCATGTTTTAGCTGGATTTGTGGCGACGTTTGGATGGACATTCTGCCATCTTTTGACCGTCCCCAACTCGGACTCAAAATGGCACTGATTTCCGACCGTTTCGATGTTTTGGTGGACGCGCATTTTGATGGCAAAAGCGAATTAACGCTTTGGAGAGAGATTAGAATTTGCAAGGACTCAAAATTTTTTGTCGAAGGCAAATTTGAGAAATTTCCGATGCCGGACCGTCCGCTGCCCAACAAAATCCGCTTTCATAATCTTAAGATTCAGTCAGTGCTTAACTTTTGTTGTGCACAGTAAAGCATTTTAATATTTGTTCAGGCACATTGACCATTCCATCATTGAATTTCTCCATGCCAACAAGCATATTTTGGACAGAAGTGGCACCAATTTGTTTTTGGGTGTGTGTTCAAACAACAAGGAAGATGAGCAGCCAATTTGGAATGTTTTGGCCCGTAAAATTTGGCCAATTTTTGCTACCAACGTTCGCCATTTATGCATTCCTAATGGTGATCATTTGGACAATTTGCGCCGTCTCATTTCGTCAAATTTCATATTC
>SIJG01000009.1:2884625-2918848 GCA_023374025.1 Heterodera schachtii | reverse complement strand
CAGCAGGTCAGTCATCAGTGCCAATCACTGTTTTTTGTGAATATTTTCTTTACCAAAATGATTGTACTGCAAAATTCCATGCTCATATTTGGTCATTTTTAATGTGTTTTCTTTACATGTCATCCATTTTGCGGCTCGAGATTCTCGGAAAGAAAATTTCTCGAAATAGTTTCTGATATTTTTTTTACCGTCCCAACACTCTAAATGTATATCACTTTTTGCTATTAATGACCATCTTATCAATTCTTTTGGATTTTTTTTCACGATTTGGATAAGATATTCAAAAATTCATTATTACTAAATCCAATTTGAAGCATGTACATTTAGGATGTCTCGACACCCCCCCCCCCTCCCATCGTCCGTCGTAAGGGGGCGGCTGTAAAAGAGGGGGGGGGGGGGGGTCGTGGAGGCTCCCGGACAATCCGACAGTGGACAATTCGACAGTGGACAATCCGACAGTGGACAATCCGGCAGTAAATTTAAATTTTAAAGATATTTTCTAGTCATTTTAACAGATTATTTTCTATAAATATCTCAATTAAAATCAATTGTTTCGTGATTTTCAAGCCATTGATCAGGAATTTTCATTTAGTAGCAGATTAGCAGTGGGTGATGAGATTTGTGGAATGGGTTCATGAATTTCTCCTTCTTCTGAGGCGAATCCATTTGAATAGGTAAACGGAATGGTCAATACTTTTGGCAAACATTTTGATCAGCAAAAATCACTTTCATTTCTCATCACTTTGGTTTTATGGGTCACTCCAAATTTAGTTTTGCATATTTATTTATTTTATTGTACTTTAGTTACTAGCATACCAAACTAATTATTTTAATTTGTTAACAATTTTAGGCTAAATTGATTTGAATTGAGATATTTATAGGAAATAATCTGTTAAGATGACTAGAAAATATTTTAAAAATTTAAATTTGCTGTCGGATTGTCCAACTGTCGGATTGTCCAACTGTCGGATTGTCCAACTGTCGGATTGTCCAACTGTCGGATTGTCCACTGTCGAATTGTCCACTGTCGGATTGTCCAGTCACGGTCGTGGGAGGCGTTAACGAAGGGGGAAAATTTAAAATTTTTGCACAATTTCCTTAGCGAAACACATACAAAATTCAAAAAATTTTCCCGCGGCATCTATCGGCACTGCAGGACCGCCCGCCACCCCTTTCCCAAAAAGTTTTGGAAAAACGCGCCGCAAAAAAAGGTCAACAGAAAAAAGTGATCTGAATAGCAAAAAAAGGCTGTCTCGGATGGAGAAAAATTTGGACATTCGTATGAAAATTCGGTCACGAGACACCCCCCCCCCTGTCTCAATGGTCCGGCGTATGGGCCTTGGGCTGAGACACCCCTTGTACATGTATGACTTGAATGATCATTAAAATCATAAAAATTTTGCTAACATAAATATTAATTAAAAAATATTAATCATTTTTAATATCTTCTCATTTCCCGGCTGCTGATTTCAGCCCTTCTCGCCTTGCTTTTCTCCATCACTCTGTGTTCTCTGCAATCACTTCGTCTGTACTCTCTGAACACCGTTCTTTCTGCTTCTCTGGACAACACTGTCGGCCCACCAAAGTGCCGTTTCGGCGGTGGGAGACAAAGCATCAACGCCGAAAATGGGCAGCACCGAGGCAGTAGTCAAAAGCGCCGCTTTGGCCGCATTTTGTCGCCGATCACTCCGTGCCCATCTGGCAAGACGTCGTTGACTCTGTCCCACTGTTCGCTGGACAATTCATCGCCAGCCGTCTCGTCGCGCAGCACTGCCCGGATCAGTCCTGGCCGCCATCAACGCACGTTCGTCTCAGCCCCGCTATCCTCCTCCTCCACCTCGGACGAAGGGCCGGTCAGCAACAGTGCTGCAGGCAGCAATAAGCAGTCCGTCGCTTCGTCCATCTTTTCCATCTCTGGCACATCGTTTGGCTCGGCGGCACCGCCGACGATGGCGCCGGAGAGCGACGGCACAGGGGAAGTGATCAGCAGAAGAAGCAGAAGCAGTCTGATCAGCAGCAGCAGGAGAACAACAGCAGCAGTAGCTGATCAGCAACAACAGCAACAACGGATTGATATTGAAGACGACGAAGAAGATGACAATGATGAGCTTATCAGTGACGACATAAAGCATTTCACAATGAGAAGTGGGGCAAAAGGGGAGGACTGTTGGCAGTGATCGAATGGAGGTGCCAACGTGTGAAATGAACTGATGCTCATTGATCAGACAGTGCCGATGCCGGTGAATAAGGAAACAAATGAAGAGGAAAAGCTCAGAGAGATAACAAACCCAAAATTTAAATGCCAATTAGACGGGTAATTAATTCATCCAATTTATTATTCCATATGTAAAAGCAATGTGAAGCAGGAGGAGAATGAGCACAAAACGAATACTTCTTTTCCTCCCTCCCCTCAAATTTGCAATTATCTCACCAAAATACAATATATTTTTGTACTTTGCTTTCCATTTTTTGCAATAAATTTGAATTTATTAACAGCTGCTTACTGTATGTTTCTGTGACAAAATTTAAAAAAAGGGGGGAAATAAAGGGAGAAATAGCGTTTATTTAGTATATACTTTCAGATAAAATTTTATATCTTTGCCATTTGTGCCATTTTTTTGGGTCACCGTTTGCCAACACTCATTCAAATGCAAATAAAATGAACGATAAAAACTCTGAATTGTGATGAGCAAATGCAAATTTATTTATTATCTTTTTTTTTGCCCATTGCATTTTTCCCATTTTTGGGTCATCGTTTTGCCCGTAAATTTATTTACTTTTTAGGTATAAATATGTACACGAATTCACTAATTGACCTTCTTAATCATAAATTCTTTTTTTTTAAAACAAAATAAAATTGGAATTTAGGTTAAAAATTAAAATGCCAAAAATGCCATCATTAACCTCCACTTTTTCGTCAGCGGACGAATTCTCTCCACTCCAACGTAAAATATTTATTTAAAATAATAATTTTTTTAAATAAAATAATTTTTTAATTTTTATTTTCAGCTATTATTCCAAGTCTGAGCACATCGGAGGAATTGAGTGTTCTGATTGCCAGAATTGCTGAGATGAATCGAGCGAAATCAGTTGAACCATCTGCTGTTGCGAGTTCTGAAGTGTTTGGACAAGACGGAAACGGTAGAAAATCGGGGATACAGTATAAAAATTTGAGGATAATTTTGGTTTAACAAATTGTCATGAAATATTGTTCCAATATGCTATCCATTCCGACCAATTCCGAATATGAAGTCAGAATTGGTAAGAATGAATGCCAAAAGTCTCGATCAGCATCCCTGAAAATCACTGGGAAACAACTTGGTACATTTTTCCCAAAAAAATATGCTAACCTAAAAGGACACTTATAGATTTTTAAAATCAATGGGCTAACTTTTTAAATAACGCAATAATTTTTTTTTTTAATATTCTCAGGATCGGATGGTGATGAGTTTAGTCCTGACGGAGAAGATGGACAAAAGAAAGAAAAAAGGGAAACGCAAACAAACGAAGGTAAGCAAAAAAAAAAACTTTTTTTTTGACATTTGGAAAATATTTGGTTAAAGCAAAAATTCAAATCTGAAAACAGACAATCATAGTCATAATACAATAAATAAACAAACAGGAAATTCGGTTGTAAAGATTAATAAAACAAACATTGAATTAATTTTTATGATCAATCTGTGATCAAATAATTATGCTAATCCGTCGTAACATTCATTCATTCTGTCCGTTTTGGTCGGCATTAAAATTCTTAAAAAGGATTAAATATTAATTATCATCAATTTTAAATACTAATAATTGCTTTATATTTTAAGCTGTTGAGGAACGACTCTTACAATTACAAAATGATCAGACAAAGAAACTTTTGGAAAAAATCAGTGAATTGGAAAAGCAATAAAAAGAACAGTCAAAAGGCGAGGAGAAATTAAAAAAATAAAATAAAATTTCGAAAATTTAATTAATTACAATTATTAAAAATATATATTTTATTTATAAGCTGCTGTGAATCAATTTTTGTTAAGAAATAATTTTTTTACATTTAAAGTTCAAAGGCATTTGATTTTTAAGTTATTGCGGATCAATTTTCAAAAATTTTGGAAAAAATCAGTGAATTGAAAAAGCAGCAAGAAAACACGACCAAAGACAAGTGAATTTTAGCGAAGAATAAATTATTACTCATTAGTTTGTTCGATAAATAATAATAATAAAAATAAATAAATTTTTAAATTTTAACAATTATTAGCAAATTCGGACCAATTCTCAGAAATGCAAAATGACAAAATGAATCTTTTGGAAATGTTCATTCAATTCGAGAAAAAACAGAAGCAGGGAAAAGTAAATTAAGAAAAAATAAATATTCTATATGATGTTTTATGTTAAATTAATTTATATTAATTATTTTAAGGAACATTTAAATTTCCGTCAAAATTTTTGGGATGATAATTCGCCAGACATTTTTTACTATGAAATTTTGGTAAAAAAATAAAATTGGGTAAGACTTTTTTTTAAATATCAAATCACAGAAATATTAAATTGAATTATTGTTAATGTTTTTTCGTTAATTAGTAATTTCTCAGTTTATGAGCTTCGGATTCGCAGTCAAACAGCAGAGCAAATTAGAAGAGATTATCCGTTATGGAAATGGCACTTATGTATATGAAAGTGCTGGCGGTATTTACATTAACGGAGAAGGAATAGGAGGAAATGACAAATATTCCTACGGTGTTGGCGATACCGTAGGAATTGGCGTCAATTTGTTCACTCGACAGATCAGTTTCACCAAAAATGGGCTTCGTTTGGGTTGGCAAATAAAAATATAATTATACAAATTTTTAAATTAATCACTTTTAAATTTTTAAATTAATTCTTTTTTTAAATTTTTAAATTAATTTTTATTTTAATTAATCAATTTAATTGACTATTTTTGTGCTATTGATTTTATGTTTAAATTACAAAAATCCCTTAACTTTTCACAGATTGTTTTTTCGTTGATTAACATGTTGCTGACTATTCTTTTTCTCTTTATCCCTTCGTTTCAATATATTCATTTGGTGACAAAATTGAGGCGAATTTTGGGCCCAATTTCAAATTCGATTTGGCGATTCTCTGAAGGAAGAATATTCACTAAAGCTGATCAATTTGTTTGCTGGTTTTTTTGCGCTTTTTTAAATAGTTTTTTTAATGTAAAGCAAATTAAAGTAAAATATTATTCTGCAAAAAAAAATTTTAGCCTGTAGTTTTACTAAGTTGGACAATTACTAGAACATATCCAACTTCACTGGGGTGCTAAAATTTTGATTACTCCCGATTATCTGAAGAAGTGATCTAATTATTGAATTTCAAATTGCTGGTCCCGCTGCAGGATTGAAACTTAAATTTTTCGGGACAGGATCACGCGGCATTAATCCCGCAAAATTCCGCATGGGATCCCGAATCGGGTTCCGATAATGACCATCTGGCTACGGCCTGATGGATAGGATTTCCGAGTTGTGACATTTTTTTAATTTGCCAAAATGATTAATTGTTTTAAAAAATTGAAGTAAATCCAATTTGAAAATTTTCATTAAGTAATTTAGCTTTAACTTTTGAATTTTATAAAATAAAAAATAACATTTTAATTTTAATTTTGTATTATTTTCACATGAAATAAAAATCCTCATTAAAAAAACTCTTCATTGAACTATCAACCTCACATCTTGGAGCGCTGAAATAAATAGAGATAAAAAGACAGAGAGAGAGAGTGTAAGAGAAAAAAATAGAGAGTAAGTAAGGGGTAAAATGAGAGAAAAAAAGACAGAAGAGAGGAGCTCAGAAGTACAAAAATTACGTTTCTTTTTTAAGGAATAGTAATTTTTATATTTATTAAAAATTTGTTTTTCTTCCCATTCTCATTTCTCTTCCCCACTCACCAAAAATAATGTCTGACCAATTCTATTTCGATTTTGTTCTTCTCTTCCCTCCCTCTCATCATACGCATTTTAACAGGGAAAAACCCAATTCTTACTGTTTTTCAACAACAAAAAAACGGTGTACGGACATTTCGCCTACTCGACATCTCGCCTACCGACATTTCGCCTACTTATTGCCTACTAAGCCAAAAACATTCATTTCGCCTACTAAGCCTAAATCATTCATTTCGCCTACTGATATTCGCTTACTGGAAATAATTAAAGTGAAAAAAAATTATTGAAAGTATAATTATGAAATAGAGCATATATATTTGGTGAAATCCGTTGAAGAAACGTCTATATTAGGTTAGTAGGCGAGATATCAGTAGGCGAAATATCCAGTAGGCGAAATGAATGATTTAGGCTTAGTAGGCGAAATGAATGTTTTTGGGTTAGTAGGCGAAAAGACAAGTAGGCGAAATGTCAGTAGGCGAGATGAATAGTAGGCGAAATGTCAGTAGGCGAAACGTCGAATTTTACCTTAGTAGGCGAAATGAATGTTTTTGGGTTAGTAGGCGAAATGTCGAGTAGGCGAAATGTCATGTAGCCCAAAAAAACGTTATAACTTTAGTTAAAGAAGACAAATTAAACATTTTGGTATCATTCGAGAGCTTTTTTATTTTTTTTTGCAAAAATTCAAGAAAATTTATGGTTTTTCAAAAAAGTTGTGACTAAAAAACATAGAAAATTTTCGTCCATAACTTTTTTCAATTTTGATCAAATTTTTGAAACTTGTTTTTTAAATAGAGAATATTGTGCTATTGAATTATACCAGTCTCAGGAATATTTTAATTTGGTTGATTTTGACAAAAGTTTATGACGATTTTTTGCCGAAAAATACGAGTCGGGGCAGTACGAGTTGGGTTTCGTCCATTTCAACATAAGAAATCAAACATTATTTAGTTCATATTCCTCTCGTTTTGGGTCATCATTTGGCCGATTTAAATGTAAACATTAAGGAATGAATAATGGTCATTTATGATTTATTTTTTTGTCATTTGTTCAATAGAAACCTATTTATTTTAAAAATCTATGCTTTTTTTAGAGATTTTATCAAACTCAAAAATGTCAATTTCGAACATTTCAATAAATTATGGAGATGGTTTCACACCAGCAGCAGCAAATGGGAGTAAATCGGAAAATTATGAACAAAGGAAAAATTGAGAAAAACTGAAATTTTGGATGCAAAATATACTTTTATTTTTTTAATTCAAAATTTAATTTATGTATATTTTTAGAAGAGAATGGCGATGCAATTAATTTGGACAATGATGGACAATTTGATGGGAAAAACAGTGAATCCATCACTACTGATCAGCAACAACAGCTTAAGGTGGACGGAAGAACAAACAATTGGGAGAAATATTTGAGTTATATTAGATAGATTTTGCTAAATTAAATTTAGGAATTGCGTGAAAGGTTTGCCAAAATGGAAATGGAATTGAAAATGGCCAAATTGGAACTCGAAAATGTGAATTTTGCTATAAAAAATTCGAGTAAAAAAAATTAAAAATTTAGAAGGAACAAAAGTTAAAACACCAGGAACTGATGGGAGAACAGAAGGCATTTAATGAAAAAGTGGCCAAAAGAACAGAAAAATGAGAAAACTGTAAAAAAATAAGTAAAGAAATTGGAAACATTTAATGGCATTTATTTGGAATAAGTTGGTAAAATTAATGAATTTTCATTTACGGATGAATGCCAAGTGTTTGACTGTACATAATAGGGGAAATGAGAGGAGTAAAAAAGTTACAAATTATTTTCTATTTTATTAATTCACTTTTTTTCAAAAATTGGCGTTAAAATTATTTTATTTCTTTTATTTTTAGCAATTTTCCCAAATCTGAGAAAAAGGTTGTCGAGTTCGAACACAACTATGGGATACAGTATAAAATTATACCATCAAAGAAATGTTTAGGAATTTAAAATTAGGATATCAAATATTTATTATTAAAACTTTAAATTTTAAAATTAATTTTAGCAACTTCGGACCAATTATCAGAAATGCAAAATGATCAAAAGATTATTTTGGAAAAAATCAGTGAATTGGAGAAGCAGCAAAAAGAACAGTCAAAAGGCGAGGACAAATTAAAACGAAAACAAAATTTGTTAATTTTAAATGTTTCCATTTTTTAATTTCAAAATTAATCTGATTTTTAAGTTACTGGCGATCAATTCTCAAAAATTATTGAAAAAATCAGTAAAATGGAAAAGCAGCAAAAAGAACAACAAAAGGCGAGAAGAAATTAAAAGGAACATAAATTTATAATATTTTTTCGTTAATTTAAAAATAAATCCAATTTTTAAGCTACTGCGGATCAATCTCGGATCAATTGTCAAAAATTTTCGAAAAAATCATTGAATTGGAGAAGAAGCAAAAACAGCAGCAGAACGAAAATACGACCAAAGGCGAGTGAATTTGAAGCGATGAATAAATTATTACAAATTAAAAAGTTATTTTAATATAAGACATTTGTTACATTGGATAATTATGAATATTTATTTAATTAAATTGCCCAATTTTAGCAACTTCAGATCAATTGTCAGAAATGCAAAATGATCTAAAGATTATTTTGGAGAAAATCAGTGAATTTGAGAAGGAACAGAGGCAGAGAAAGGTGAATTAATTTGTAACGGGTAAAAAATATATTTTTTATTTATTTTATATTTAAGAAATTTTATTTTAGTATAATTTTAATGTTTTATTTTATCTTTTCGGTTTTGGAGCGGGCCTAGATTTGATTTTTGTAAACAAAAAAGGACGCGCAGAATTTTTGCGAGTTCCTATGGCGTTAAGATAACAAAAAAAGATGGCTCATATTCATTGAAGAAACCTTAACTTAAATAATGGCATTTATGCCCCCAATATAATTTTGGCGTATAGTTTTTGTAATTAGCTCGTGCTTTTGATGATTTTTTAAAATTAAAATCTAGGTTCCAAAACCGAAAAGTACATTTTATTTAAGGCACTTTTAAATTTCCGACAGAATTATTGGGATGCCAATATTTGTGATGAGAATCTCGAAATCATTGGCAACAAAAAGCTCATTGTCCATTATAAAGGACATGCTTTTGGTATTTTTCCATAATTTACTTATTGTTAGTTATGTATATGTTCTTCTCAAAAGGTTCGTATTCTGTCTTCGCTAAACATCCAATTTTGCTGAACAATAATTCACCCGACTTTTTTTATTTCGAAATTTCAATCGGAAATAATAATTCACCTTTCTTTGCTTTTGTTCTTTCTCCAATGCACTAATTTTTTCTAAAAGAATCTTCTGATTATTTTGAATTTTGACAATTGTTCCGCAATAACTTAAAATCGAATTCATTTTAAATAAAATATTTAAAATTGCCGAATTTTATTTTTAATAATTTCTCCTCGCCTTTTGACTGTTCTTTTTGCTGTTTTTCCATTTCACAGATTTTTTGCAAAAGTTTCTTGTGATCATTGTGTAATTGTGAGAATCGTTCCTCAACACCAGCTTAAAATATAATTATTTAATAAAAAAATGGATGACAAATGATATAGTTACAGCTTTTTATAAAAACTTTTGCTAAATTTTTTAATTATATAGATTGAAGAGAATACATAAAGCTATCGCCCAATACCATTTCATTAATTTGACTAAGTTTAAGCTAAGTTATACTTTTTATTATTTAAAAATTAAAATAATAATATCCGATTCGTATTTGAAAAATCACGCGATTTTGTATGTCATTAAAATATAAAAAAGGCTTTTAAGGCCTGATAAATTCGCCCAATTTTCTTTTGGAGATGGATGATCTGTAAAAATGAAAGTCCTGAAATGTCTTGTTGGAGATGGGGGTGATCTGACTTTTACTAAAAAAATTATTTTTTATTTTTATTAAATTGTATCATAAAAAAGAGGAAGTTCAAACGAAAAATAAAAAATGAAAAATAAAACGATTTTATGAAAATATTTTAAACTACATATTTTTCACAATTTTCAGGAATTTTTAACGACTTTTGGTGGGCATAATTCCGTTTTCTGACCGTGTTCAAATTGATTCAATTCGGCATTTCTTTCATTTTGTTTCGATGCATTGGTGGCCAAACATTTTAGTGGGATAAAAAAATATGCTATTTGGAAAACAAATGAAATTGTACGCTTTTTGAATGATTTTGCTGGACTCAAAATTAACACAAATTTTTAATGTTAATTAATGACAGCAATTACCAATGCCAATGCATCCGTTGCACAAAATATAACCACATTTTTGTTCAGTGGTATTTAAGTAGAATAATGGGTTGAGACAGGGAAGGAAGTCGTAAACATCTTTGGTTCGACCTTTTTTGCAATTTTATTTATAACTTTTCTTGGTAATTGTCTAATTGCCAAGCAATCAATATCCTTATAAACAGCTTCTAAACATGTAGCTTTGAATGATACCAAGATGGTTGGATTTGGTCAACAATGAAAAAAGATAAAGAATGTTATAGTGGAAAAACATGCTGGCGCCCAAACGCAGAGGACCCAATGGATCAGCACTAGAGACCGGAAAATTCAACAAATTTCAAAAAATTTCCAAAAAAAAAATACCTCACATTTTTAAAAAGAAATTTTTAAGGGCTGGCGGGATGCATTAAAAGGCGCGACTAAGATTTTTCGAATGTATCAGACGGCAAAAACAGATCGTGAATCAAATCTTTTAATGGACCATAAATTTGACTATTTTTGCTTTTCAAAACCGCTTTTTTAGGCGCAATTTTTTCAAAAAACTAGGAACAAAGGGATCCGGCGGTGCCGATAGGCGCCGCCGGGAAATTCTAGGTGAAATTTGAGATGACACCGATTATGTTTTGGAAGCCCCGCGATCACGGCTCACGGATTTCCGTGATTGGAAATTTAATCACGGCAAGCCCTGTTGCGTTGCCATAATGATTTGAATCCACCAAATGTCGAATGGGTTAACAAACTAAAATTTTTGAAAACGAATGTGTTTTTCGTGCATTTCCCATCAGAATAAAGCCGCAGAGTTTAAAAAAAATAAAAATCCTCGCTTTATTCATTAATTACATTTTATGTGTTTCACGAAGAATGACCAAGTTTGCCTATCTAAGTTTCTATAATATTAAATAATAAAAAAGTACAAATAAAAAAGAAATTAATAAAAGTAAACGGAAAAGAACAAAAATAATAATGAATGATCGATAAAAGTATTCAAATCAAATTTTGTGGATATTTCATCATTTAAAGAGCATCCAAATCAAATTTAAAATTGGGCCCAAAATTCGCCTCAATTTTGTCACCAGAATTGCGCATAGAAACGAATGGATAAAACGAATCATCATCATCAAAGGATAGACCGGAGGAATCTACAAAAAAAGTTAAGGGTTTTTCGACAATTCAAACAACAAAAGGGAATCCTGAAGAATGGGTGTCCCTGATTTTTTTCCGAACCCCGGGCCATAATTCGAACAAAAATTTTCAACAGAATTTTGTTATAAAACAATGCTTCAATTGCTAATTGGATAAAAATGCGAATTTGTGCCAAAATTTGACCGGTTTTCTATATTTTGGAAATTTTTTTTTTCAAATTTTTGTTCTAATTCTGGTCCAGCGTTGGAAATTAGGCAAATCCGAGTTCAGATTCGTAATCAGCACCCTCGTAAAATCCCCGTAAACTGATTTTGAACCCAAAATAAATCGTTAAATTAGGGACGGCATTATTCAGGATTGCCCAAAAGACAATTAGCACGAAAATATGCAATTAAATGAATTATAATTTTAAAATTTAATATATTTATTTGCCAACCCAAAATTTCTCCGTTCTTGAGTTGTCGAGTGGCCAAATTGACGCCAATTCCTACGGTATCGCCATCACCGTATGAATATTCGTCATTTATTCCTTTTTCTTTTCCATTAATCCAAATTTTGCCATCACTGTCAATTGCATAAGTTCCTTTGCGCATTCGAATTGTTCCATCCAATTTGTTCTGCTGTTTGACTGCGAATCCGAAGCTCATCCAACTGAAAATTTAATAATAAAAGAATAACAATAATAATTCAAATTTAAATAGTTTTATTAATTTTATATTCAAAAAATAAAAAAATCTCTTACTTTTCCTTATTTCCGATTGAAATTTCGTAATAAAAAATGTCAGACCAATTATTGTCCAACAAAATTGGATGTTTAGCAAAAACGGAAGAACAGTAACCTTTTTGAGGAGAAATTAGTAAAATAAATTATGAAAGATACCAGAAAAATTTCTCTTATAATGGACAATGAGATTACTGTCGCCAATGATTTCGAGATTCTCCTGACAAACATTGGCATCCCAATAATTCTGTCGGAAATTTAAAAGCGCCTTAAAATAATCCAGTAAATTATTTTAAAATAAATTGATTAATATAATCAATTAAAAAATTTTTACCCTTACAAATTAATGAGCTTATTCAAAATTTCCAGGGAAGTTTTCCCAACCCCTAGGAATTTTTTTTCGAAATTTCCTAATTTTCAGTGTATTTAGGGTGTTCTGGTCACAATAAAGGAGTGGTTTGATCAAGTTGGTGTAAAATTGCGGGTGATAAACTAAAGTAAATCCGGAAAATATGGTCCTTTTCAAAAAATATGCAAAATCTCTTTTTATTAATTACAAATACACCAAAGCGGAAAGGAGAATAAACTTACCACAAGTCTTCTCATGGTGTTTGAACCAGTGTGGCACAATTGGAGCCCCACAAAATCGACACTGAAAAGGCATTTAAATATCAATTATATAATAATATATATGAATTTATTAATTAGCCAGAAAATTTATCCCACCCTGCCCATTATTTCCCTTGAAGTTTCTAAAATGCTTTAGCATTTGTACACTTGTTTAAAAAACATTGTCGAAAAGCCATAAAATTGCAGTCAAATGATCATCCCTTGTCATTTTCCATGAAAATAAAGAATCACCTTTTTCCCGTAACGATGAATGCTCTTGTGTCGCTTCAAATTGTCTTGTTGATTCGATTTATATGGACACAATTTACACTTTAAAAAATTAATTGTTATATTTGAACGTAAACCATTTTTAGCTACTTACTTTGAGTGCTTTGAACTCAGAATGTATACGGTAATGGCGTTCAAAATTCCACAATTTTGGAAATTCCTTCTGACATTTATCACAACGGTGGAGCTGAAAAAGAATGGAAATTTTCTCGGATCGAAATTTTATTGCGATTTTTGAGCGTATTTTATTCAAAGAAAAAATAGGAGTTTTACGCGCCGCCAGAGGAATTTTTTTTTTGGAACTCGAATATGTGAAGAAAATGGCCAAATTGGAACTCGAAAATGTGAAGAAAATGGCCAAATTGGAACTCGAAAATGTGAAGAAAATGGCCAAATTGGAACTCGAAAATGTGAAGAAAATGGCCAAATTGGAACTCGAAAATGTGAAGAAAATGGCCAAATTGGAACTCGAATATGTGAAGAAAATGGCCAAATTGGAACTCGAAAATGTGAAGAAAATGGCAAAATTAGAACTCGAAAATGTGAAGAAAATGGCCAAATTGGAACTCGAAAATGTGAAGAAAATGGCCAAATTGGAACTCGAAAATGTGAAGAAAATGTCCAAATTGGAACTCGAAAATGTGAAGAAAATGGCCAAATTGGAACTCGAATATGTGAAGAAAATGGCCAAATTGGAACTCGAATATGTGAAGAAAATGGCCAAATTGGAACTCGAAAATGTGAAGAAAATGGCCAAATTAGAACTCGAAAATGTGAAGAAAATGGCCAAATTGGAACTCGAAAATGTGAACAAAATGTCCAAATTGGAACTCGAAAATGTGAAGAAAATGGCCAAATTGGAACTCGAATATGTGAAGAAAAGGTCCAAATTGGTTATGTGAAGAAAATGGCCAAATTGGAACTCGAAAATGTGAACAAAGGTCCAAATTGGAACTCGAATATGTGAAGAAAATGGCCAAATTGGAACTCGAAAATGTGAAGAAAATGGCCAAATTGGAACTCGAATATGTGAAGAAAATGGCCAAATTGGAACTCGAATATGTGAAGAAAATGGCCAATTGGAACTCGAAAATGTGAAGAAAATGGCCAAATTAGAACTCGAAAATGTGAAGAAAATGGCCAAATTGGAACTCGAAAATGTGAACAAAATGTCCAAATTGGAACTCGAAAATGTGAAGAAAATGGCCAAATTGGAACTCGAATATGTGAAGAAAAGGTCCAAATTGGAACTCGAATATGTGAAGAAAAGGTCCAAATTGGAACTCGAAAATGTGAACAAAAGGTCCAAATTGGAACTCGAATATGTGAAGAAAATGGCCAAATTGGAACTCGAAAATGTGAAGAAAATGTCCAAATTGGAACTCGAATATGTGAAGAAAATGGCCAAATTGGAACTCGAAAATGTGAACAAAAGGTCCAAATTGGAACTCGAATATGTGAAGAAAATGGCCAAATTGGAACTCGAATATGTGAAGAAAATGGCCAAATTGGAACTCGAAAATGTGAACAAAATGTCCAAATTGGAACTCGAAAATGTGAAGAAAATGGCCAAATTGGAACTCGAATATGTGAAGAAAATGGCCAAATTGGAACTCGAAAAGGTGAAGAAAATGGCCAAATTGGAACTCGAATATGTGAAGAAAATGGCCCCAAATTGGAACTCGAAAATGTGAAGAAAATGTCCAAATTGGAACTCGAAAATGTGAAGGAAAATGGCCACAATTGGAACCCGAATATATGAAGAAAATGGCCAAATGTGAACTCGAATATGTGAAGAAAATGGCCAAATTGGAACTCGAAAATGTGAAGAAAATGGCCAAATTAGAACTCGAAAATGTGAAGAAAATGGCCAAATTGGAACTCGAACAATGTGAACAAAATGTCCAAATTGGAACTCGAAAATGTGAAGAAAATGGCCAATTGGAACTCGAATATGTGAAGAAAGGTCCAAATTGGTTATGTGAAGGAAAATGGCCAAATTCGAACTCGACAATGTGACCTAAAGGTACAAATTGGAAATCGAATATGTGAAGAAAATGGCCAAATTGGAACTCGAAAATGTGAAGAAAATGGCCAAATTGGAACTCGAATATGTGAAGAAAATGGCCAAATTGGAACTCGAATATGTGAAGAAAAATGGCCAATTGGAACTCGAAAATGTGAAGAAAATGGCCAAATTGGAACTCGAAAATGTGAAGAAAATGGCCAAATTGGAACTCGAAATGTGAACAAAATGTCCAAATTGGAACTCGAAATGTGAAGAAAATGGCCAAATTGGAACTCGAATATGTGAAGAAAAGGTCCAAATTGGAACTCGAATATGTGAAGAAAATGGCCAAATTGGAACTCGAAAATGTGAAGAAAATGTCCAAATTGGAACTAGAATATTGAAGAAAATGGCCAAATTGGAACTCGAATATGTGAAGCAAAAGGTCCAAATTGGAACTCGAAATATGTGAAGAAAAGGGCCAAATTGGAACTCGAAAATGTGAAGAAAATGGCCAAATGGAACGCGAAAATGGCCAAATTGGAACTCGAATATGTGAAGAAAATGGCCCAAATTGGAACTCGAAAATGTGAACAAAATGTCCAAATTGGAACTCGAAAATGTGAAGAAAATGGCCAAATTGGAACTCGAATATGTGAAGAAAATGGCCAAATTGGAACTCGAAAAGGTGAAGAAAATGGCCAAATTGGAACTCGAATATGTGAAGAAAATGGCCAAATTGGAACTCGAAAATGTGAAGAAAATGTCCAAATTGGAACTCGAAAATGTGAAGAAAATGGCCAAATTGGAACTCGAATATGTGAAGAAAATGGCCAAATTGGAACTCGAATATGTGAAGAAAATGGCCAAATTGGAACTCGAAAATGTGAAGAAAATGGCCAAATTAGAACTCGAAAATGTGAAGAAAATGGCCAAATTGGAACTCGAAAATGTGAACAAAATGTCCAAATTGGAACTCGAAAATGTGAGAAAATGGCCAAATTGGAACTCGAATATGTGAAGAAAAGGTCCAAATTGGTTATGTGAAGAAAATGGCCAAATTGGAACTCGAAAATGTGAACAAAAGGTCCAAATTGGAACTCGAATATGTGAAGAAAATGGCCAAATTGGAACTCGAAAATGTGAAGAAAATGTCCAAATTGGAACTCGAATATGTGAAGAAAATGGCCAAATTGGAACTCGAAAATGTGAACAAAAGGTCCAAATTGGAACTCGAATATGTGAAGAAAATGGCCAAATTGGAACTCGAATATGTGAAGAAAATGGCCAAATTGGAACTCGAAAATGTGAACAAAATGTCCAAATTGGAACTCGAAAATGTGAAGAAAATGGCCAAATTGGAACTCGAATATGTGAAGAAAATGGCCAAATTGGAACTCGAAAATGTGAAGAAAATGGCCAAATTGGAACTCGAAAATGTGAACAAAAGGTCCAAATTGGAACTCGAATATGTGAAGAAAATGGCCAAATTGGAACTCGAAAATGTGAAGAAAATGTCCAAATTGGAACTCGAAAATGTGAACAAAGGTCCAATGGAACTCGAATATGTGAAGAAAATGGCCAAATTGGAACTCGAAAATGTGAACAAAATGTCCAATGGAACTCGAATATGTGAAGAAAATGTCCAAATTGGAACTCGAATATGTGAAGAAAATGGCCAAATTGGAACTCGAAAATGTGAACAAAAGGTCCAATGGAACTCGAATATGTGAAGAAAATGGCCAAATTGGAACTCGAAAATGTGAACAAAAGGTCCAATGGAACTCGAATATGTGAAGAAAATGTCCAAATTGGAACTCGAATATGTGAAGAAAATGGCCAAATTGGAACTCGAAAATGTGAACAAAAGGTCCAATGGAACTCGAATATGTGAAGAAAATGGCCAAATTGGAACTCGAAAATGTGAACAAAATGTCCAAATTGGTTATGTGAAGAAAATGGCCAAATTGGAACTCGAAAATGTGAAAAAATGGCCAAATTGGAACTCGAATATGTGAAGGAAATGGCCAAATTGGAACTCGAAAATGTGAACAAAATGTCGACTTATGGACTTGCTTCAACTTCCAAGCGGCGGTTCCCGCAAATGTGCCGTTGGTCACTTTGGTGAGTTTGTGCCACTTTTGCCATTTTTGATTGTGCGCATTTTTCAAATGGACGAATTTTTACTAATAGCAATAATGAATTAGAAGGTAAAAATTAATAAAAGTTTTTAATTATTTCTATTTTTTTAAATAAATTTCCCAATTTAAAAATTTGTTTCACAATAAGAAAAAGAAAGCAACAATATTTTTGCTGATAATATCGAAAATGGCTGCAGTTTTTGGCAAATAAACATTGAATTTTCCGATAAATTTGTCGAACAATGTGACATTTTGCCAACAAATGGAATTTTAAAAATGCCAAATCGCGCGATTTCATCGGAACAAAAAACAAAAACTGCTGAAGAAAATTGTTCAAAAAGTGGCGAAACGTCAGCAGAAAAAAAGCGTAAAATTGAAACAAAAAAATTATTTGTATTAAAAAATAAATAAATAAAATTCATTCCACATTGTATTTTTTTTAATACAAAAAAGTTATTCCAAATAAAGAATTTTGCCAAACCAGCTCAATGGACAAAAACAGATTGCGAAAATCCGTAACCCACCCGTAATTTGGGAGATTTTTAGTTCCGGAAAGCAAACATCCTTAGTACTTTTCAGAAAACAAATCACTTACCGCTTCCATCGCCTTTGTAATGCACTTTCAAAGATTCCGAGCCAAAGATTTCGAGATCACTGTGACTGGCATTGGCATCCCAAAAGTTTTGTTTTGGGTTCGAAAAGTTCTAAACTGATTTTCGTTTTATTTATTTTTAACCTATTTGTTCTTTTTCACCTCAGCAATTTTCTTGCGAATGTCCGGATGCACAGCTTTTAAAAGCTCTGCAAAAAAAAATAAATTAAAAATTTATAAATTAAATTTTCATTTTACCATTTCCAAATCGGTCTTTCAAAACGTCAACAAAATTTTCATCTTTCTTTTGCTGTTCCTCCAATGCGGTGATTCGTGCATTCTCAGTCCGATTCTTTATTGAATATAACGTATATTTGAAGAAAGAATTATTCTAAATTTAAACCACCGTAATGAAGCTGATCAGTGCCACTGTTACAGTAATGTTCACTACAGTCAAAATGAACAACACCGTCATTTTTCTCTGCATTCCGCTGTCTGGAAATGTAAAAAAGTCTAATTTTATATAAATCAGAAAAGTTTTCATTCGCTTTACATGGTAATTTTTCTTTTTACATATAAAGCTATAATTTAATAAAAAAGTGAATAAAAAAGAACCAAATTGCTTAAATTATTTTTTGTTTATTGGACGACTTCCAAAATAAAAAACCATCAACAACAACAACAACAACAAATTTTGAAATTAGTTTGCATTTACCATTTGAATATTTATTATTTATTATTATTGTTATTAAACTTCTTTTTTACATTGTCCAACTCGTATCTTTGGCGGGGCCTCATTTGTGATAATTTTATCAAACACTTCCATAGGTTCGGCACCTCGAAATATATTTGCAGGCATATTTTTAAAGCCTAATACAATTATTCACCTAATTATTTTTAGTGTTAAATAATTAAATATAATTAATTAATCAAAATAAATTTCGAATTAAAAATAGGCCTTTAGGTTATTTAGTCGATTTGTTTGTTGAATAAATGAATGTGGAATATAAATAATTGTAAGGCCAAATCAATTCAAGGAATGCATCTTTGGACAACGAGATGAGAAGATGTGATAAATGCTACAAAGCAAAGTGAATGCATAAATAAATGAATAATAAAATAAATAAATAAATAATAAATAATGAAATAACAAAAAAAAAAAACATTCGCAAATAATATAAAAATTTATGAAAGCGATTGAATTATCATAAGTTAAATATAAATGGACCAAATAAACTAATCGAATGATCAACAGGCTTAAAATATTTGGTGTTTGTGTAAATATTTCGGTATATATTTTTTTAGCAATTTTTGGCAAAAACCCCCGAATTTTGCGAAAACACCACCATAAAATTCAATATATACACGAAAATGGATCTCTTAAGGATCGATTTAATTTTTTAAAAGTAGGCCCCCTAAAAATGGAAATATTTTATTTATCTTGACCAGATTTTAAATGTAAATTTTGACTAAAAATTCAGACCGGGAATCGGGACCTCGGAGGACCAGGAATTCCCGCCCCGGTCCCGGTCCCGTATTCTCCAACATTTGTTTCGTCATCATTTTTGTTGTTGTTGTCTATTTGTTTTTCTGTGCTGCTGTGGACCAAAAGCAACAAAAATAAAGCCAATTAATTCTCTTTTTCTTCCTTTCTTTTTCCTTTTTGCTTTTTTAAAATTATTTTTGCCCATCCAAATTAAGTGAGCAAAATTGTCTCATATTTTACAAATTTATATTTTTGCACTTTTTTTCCTGTGACTTTGTGGAAAATTCTCTTCCATTTTCCTATAAATTTTTTCAAGTTAAATTGACGAATTTTCCACTTCATTTCTGTACATAAATTTGTACAACAATTTTGTTCGTGTGATGTGTTTTGATGGTGCGCAATTGAATGAATTGTTTCCATTTTCGTTTTTATTTAGGAAGAGTCAAACAAAAATATATATATTTTAATTTACCATTAAACAACATTTTTTTTGCAGTTTTGGCATAGTTTTGCGCCTAAATTCATTTTTCACAAATTTGTCTAAGAATGATCAGCGTTTTTGACCATTCATCAAATAAATTGAGCATCGTTTCGCCCTGATGCTTTTTTTGACCCGGGTATGATTCTTTGTTTGGACAACAAATGTTCATCAGTAATAAATAGCCACGGAAATTGTTTCATTCTCCAAAATATTCATTCTCCAAAATATTCATTCTCCAAGCCTTCGAAAAGGCAAAGGAGATTATGACGTCGGAATTGCTACTCACGCATTACGACAACATCAGTGATTTTACCAATCTGAGCTCAGCTTCATGTAATCCGCACATTTTTTCACGCCAGGGAAGACAAAAATTTAAATAATTAATTTTTCGTCAGGACCGCAATTCTACACCATTGCCCAAAAAAATCCATCGAATTTCGATTGAAAAGTTATTATTTTAGCCGCGGTTTTGTCGCGTTAAATTGCTGTGGTCACGCGTTGCGATCAATCACTTCATATGCTTCCATAGAGCGTAGCATTATCATTGTGCCAAGGCACAGAGCAGCAAGCGACAACAATGCGTCCACCAATTGTAACGAAAAATAAAACAAAGTGTCATTTTTGAGCGGGTTTCTGTCTTTGTAAATCCAGTCAAAAGGCGTAATCTGAAAAAGGGGGGGGGGGGGCAAAACAAAATAAAGCAATTTTAAGGGTATTTTGATGCGGCGCTGAGCACGAATCTGACATTCTTTTCGCGCAGTTTCAAACCCCGGACCCTCCGAATTCGAACAAAAACTCGAAAACTCAATTTTTCGAATTTCACATTTTTGGTTCAAATTTTTTTTTTTGAGACACATGGAAACTAAGTAAAAGTCGTCATAGCTTCAATAAAAGGACATTCAAACGGCTTTTAGATTAAAAATGTGAAATTCGAAAGGTTGAGTTTTGGCTTTTTGTTCGAGTTCAGGTCCGGGGTTCGTAATTGGTCGAAATGCATGCTGGATTCGTGATCAGCGACGCCGAAAACCTATGGAAACATGTTTTCATGACTTTTGAAAACAAAAAAAAAATTTTTTTTTTTTTGAAAAATGAGTGGGACAAACTCCTTTTTGTGGGACCAATGACCTAGGCGATTGCCTTCATTAATTATTCTTTGCTGATTGACCGTTATCGGAATACAATGGCGTCCAGCGGGTGGCAATTGCGCGACCAATTCGATAAAGATTTTGTTAACTGTTCTTGGGTTGGTTGTCCAGGGGTGATGTTCATGTTCATAAAGAATTTGTTGTCAAATATGTCATGGTCCAACAAATCGCCGAATTCGCCACTTTTTGAGTCCTTTCTGATGAGCGTATAGCTTTCGCAATGGTCCACAGAGGTGTCAGAAGAGAGGAAGGCCTGAAAATCACAACATCATTTTGATCAATTGGCAACAAAAGCAGCCGAAGCAGCACATTTGGATCGGCAAAAGTGCCACAGAATTGGTGAAGTGAAATGAGTTGCCAAATAAATGCCAAAGTGAGCACAATTTGCAACAGCTTTAAGTAGACGATCTTCCCCATAATGCCACAACGTTTGACGACTTCCGTTTGCTGTGTGATATGTAGATGAAGGAGCAGAACGATGCGTTTTGACACAATGGGCAAATAGAAAATAATGACGGACGCAAACAATGAGAGCATTTCGTTCGAAGCGTTCCCTTTATATAGGCGGACGAAGGACAATTCATTTTGGCCGATTCATTTTATTACTAGGGCTCCGAATTATATGCACATAAAATCGCAAAATATGCGCATAAAATATGCACCAAAAATTGCAAAATATGCACATAAAAAGTGAAAAACATGCACATAAATTTTTCCAAATTGTGGGCAAAAAATTTTCACAAAAATTCTTCAAATTCGTTAAATTTAAGCTAAAAATCTCGAAATTAGCTTGCTCTCGCCAGCCATCTTCAGCAGCTATCGACTTGTCGCTAAATGATGCTTTTTCTCGATCAGCGGCTTCATTTTTTTGTCGATTGTTATTGCTATCTGTTTCTTTAGGCTTTATTATAAAGCATTTCCTAATTCCTAATTTGACTAAGACATTTATGGCTACTTCATCGAATGATGTCGAAATTGACGAGGCCTGGTTAGACCATTTAAGCCATGACAGTGGTGAACCGCAGCCAAAGGCCAAGAAAAGTGAAATTCTTGCTACAATTGACCTTCAAAATGCTAATCATCGTCGAGAATGGGTAGAAAGCCGAACTTTTCGGCAATATTACGATATAATTTTGGATGGAAATGGAAATATGACAAATTATGTCATTTGCAAGGTCTGCCAACCGGCAAAGGCGGCTACTTTCCACCATGCTGGCTTTCATAACTTACGGTACTGTATTCCTTCTACCGTATAATTTCATGATTTGAGAAAACATTTGGAAAAAATACACGATATCAACTTCGGATCAAAAGAGAAATATGCCAAAATGGAAGCAGCCTTGGTTGAATTTTGTGTTTCCGATGGTCGTCCTTTTTCGATTGTGAAAGGAGAAGGCTTTAAGCATTTTTTGGACGCCTACGCTGAATTAATGCATTGTAATAATTGGTCAAATTAAATTAATTATAATTTTAGAATAGAACGGCATTTACAAAAACGTTCGTTCGCAACAAATGATTTATTGCCAAGTGAAAGGACAATTGGCAGAAAAGTTGTTGAAACTCTACAGACAAAGGAAAGCGAATTTGCCGAAAAAATTAATGCCATCCAAAATAGTTTTTGCGCATTAGCACTTGATTTTTTTCAAAAATTAGGTGTTGATTATGCCCTCGTAGTCGTCCATTATATTTGCAAAAGCTGGTCTGCTATTTGCTGATAATAATTAGGTAATTATTTTTAAAATTAAGGAAATTAAATCATTTCGTTCTTCACTGTGTTCCCTGGCCGGGAGACATACCTAAAACCCGACCAAATATTTCTGTTTTTATGGATGATGTATTAGAGACGTATGGTATCAAAAACTGCCAAATTTATTATGTGACTGATGAAGGCAGTAATTTGTCTCATTTGGGTTGTCGAGAAACTCATCATTTCTGCTTTGCACACATCATCTCTACAATTAGCCAACATATCACTGCGCCATATGTCAAAGGAAATTTATCAATTGAGAAAAAAACAAACTATCAGCGAAATTTTTGGTTTTATCAAAGAATTGCATGCCTTCATTGGAGAATTACGGTAGCTCAATAATAATTAAAATATTTTTAAAATAAATATCAAAATTTTATGCGTATCAACGCTGTTCGATACGAATTGCGGGGAATTTTATCTGTTTCCGTTGCAACAAGATGGTTGTCAATGTTGCGAATGGTTAAAACATTTATTGCAAGTGATTTTATTTTGATCGAAAATGTAATAAGTCGGCATGCTTCCTCTTACCTTGAAAAACTGCACCAAGTTAGTTTAAAATCTTCAAAACGAAATTCATTTATTGTTTGGGTTAAAAAATAATAAATTTAGCTTCGACTTTATTTCCCGACATTTAATGAATACGTTCGTGTTGTATCATGTTTGGAACAGCCATTAGCTAAATTGGAGGCCGATAAGTTTCCAACAATGAATAGAGTTCTTGTGGAGATGGTTAAATTAGGAAAATTTGTGGATTGAAGGCAGCGACAATGAAAATCCCATTATTTCTGCATTAGCTTCGTCAGGGTTGGAAGCTTTGCAGATAAAATTTCGTCAATTGTATGGGCAACAGCAGCAGTTTACTATTATCAGATGTTCGGCTTATTTGGACCCTAACATTTGTGCAATTTTGTCAAAAATTGTCGCAACAAATAATCATTGGGGAACAGTTGAAGAGGTAAATTTAGGTAGAGAATTAAAAACGGTAATAATCCAGGTATGTGCCACTGTCAAAACTGCTGCACAATTACGACATCCTGGCTGTACTAATCTGACACCGCGACCACCAATTTCGCCTAGTCTTTCTGGGTTTGAACGGTCACCAAGAGCTGCTATTGATTTAGAAATGGACAAATACATGAGTATATGTGAAAGTATTCGTGAGAAAGTTGAGCCGTTAAAGTTTTGGTCCAAAAACCATCGAACATTGCCAATTCTTGCTTCTCTTTCGAAAGAATTTCTAGCCATTCCTGCTTCTTCAGCAAGCTGTGAGCGTATTTTTTCTCGATTTGCCGCATTAATTGTTGATTTCCGCCGAAACAAATTGGATCCTTTTCAAATTTCTCGTCTCATTACTCTTCAATCATTATTTCGCGACATTTAGTTTTTCACATTTTGTTTTATCTATTATATTTAAACATTTTACCATTTAAAATATCGCAATAAAAAGGAAATTAATTTGAATTTTTAAAAAAAAGGTTGTTTATTACGTTGTTGGCGAAATGCACATTGTTAATAATTAAATAACAACGTGAAGGTTGTTCACCCGAATAAACTAATAAATAAGTTGTTTTGCCTTTCTCTAGTCTCGACATTAAAGTGATGGCATTTTTTGCTTTAAAAAACGCTTTTTGCGCACTTTTTCCAAAAAATTTTTGGGCAACATGGGGGTCTGGCGGGTGCCGGTAGGTCAGAGTTCGTATCGAAAAGTTTTCAAAAAAGAACATCAAGACCAAAAAATATGATTTTAAAATCAAAAATAAGAACATTCGAAAAATTGCTTCAAATCAGTTACATGCTTTTAACAAAAATTTTGAGGAATGGGCGAGGGGAGAGAGTCCGGCGGTGCCGATAGGCGCCGCCGAAATTTTTTTTATAATTTCTTTCTGTTTGTTAACAGATTTGAACCAAAAATTATCAATTTTGCGGTTTTTACATTCAAAAGGCTTTTTTGCGGCATTTTTTCAAAAAACATTCATTTTTAGGCAGGGGAAGTCCGGCGGTGCCGGTAGGCGCCGCCGGAAAAAATTTTTGTAATTTAGTGCGACTTGGTAACAAATTTTCACCAAAAAGGCCCGTTTTTGCATGGCAAAATTTAGGTAAACTTTTGAAATCTTATGAGAATTTTGTGGCACTGCGGTTTTTTTGGGATTTTTAATGAATTTTGTAAAGAAAATTTGTTCAAAATTTCAATAATTTTCCTCTTTTCTCCCTTTACCGGCGACCCACTCCCCGAAAGGGTCATCCTTAACAGTGTAAAAATTTCTCGGTTTCCGAGACTAAAAACCCGAGACCGGGAACCGAGACCGGGTAGCGAAAAACCCGAGAAATTTCCCGAGTCGGGAACCGAGAACCGAGACTCTCGCACATCCCTATAAAATATGCACGAAATGCCAAAATAGGCAAAAATATACACATAAATCGCGAAATATTCACAAATATGCATATGGAAATACAGCCTAGAAGCTCAAACCAAGCTAAAAACATGTTTTTCGTACTTTTCAGGCCTCCCACAGTCCAGGAAAAAAAATATGGATTTCCATATATTCCGAGCCCTATTTATTACTCGATTCGTTTTTTGGGCCGAAACGCGAAAATCGAGGTCGAATCGCGAAATTTCAAATATTTTTTGGCATACCTACCTAGTTTTAATTTAGGAATGTTTTTTATGTGTTTTTTATGTATGATTTTGAAAGTTTAAGATGCAACTTCCGAAAATTCGAATTTTTTAATTTTCTAATTTATTTTTTTGACGAAATTTTTCCATCAGCCAATCAGTCGTACGTCGCCACGGAAACGGACAATTGGGCGGCAGCCCGGTTTTTTGGTATACCGGTCTCTACTAATAAGCCGGCAAAACTTACAAAATTAATTTTCTTTACAGCGAAAAGCTCCAGATATTATTTTTTAAATTGCTTTTTGGGAAAAACGCCAAAATAGGTTTTTTTATTTTAGGTTTTTAGGTTCTAAAAATAAAAACCTAGAATAGAGTTGCTAATAACTCGAAAAGTAGCTTAACAACCATAAAAAAAACATATTTTCCGTGCATTTCAGACCATAGGGAGCTCAGGAAAAAATAGGTAAAAACCTAAAAAACAAATCCCTACTGCTAAGAGCCAAAAAAAGTTTAAAAATTTTGGACATTTGGCCAAGAATTTGAGTGCCAAAAGAATATTTTTTTGAAAAAACTTTCAAAAAATCGCCAAAATATGTGTCAAAATTTTTATGAGCAACAAGTTTATTTCCTAAAACTGATCTGATTAATAAGGAAATAATGTTAATTGTCCTAAATATAGAGAGGAAATTAAATTGGTTCAAAAAACTTTTTCCTGTTTTTTGAAACTCTAAGATTTTGTGAAAAACCTATAATCTAAAAAAAATTTGTCACGAAAATTTAGCGATATTCAGAATTTTTATCTTGCAAACAAATTTAAAAAACTATATATTTTAAGCAAATATAAAAAAAACTACCAGGCCTACCTGGAATTTCCCATTTTTTATTTTGTCTTTAATTTTATCCCTAAAACACAAGTTTTAAGGTCCTGCTTTATCCAAATACCGGTAGAAATTAAAAAAAAATTATATAACTAAATTCATGGAGTTTTAAAATACATTTTGGTGGGGCGGGTTTGATCATAAATTCAAGTTATTTTGGTGTTAAAATTACACTCCAAATAAATCCCATAGGTTTACATAATTAATTGCATAATTTATTTAATTTCTTCCCCCCTCCCCCCTCCTATTCAACAACTTCAATCCTTTCTAGGTACTTCCGGGTTATGCTGCCCCCCCTCAAAAAAATTCCAAAATTCGTAATTTGGGGTTTCCAAGGTCGCTGATCACGAATATGATATTTATTTTATTATCTGATGACTTTTAATCATTGATTTGACAAAAAACTATGATTTTAGAAAAATATTTAAAATCCAATTAAATCATGAAATGAGTCAGACAGGTGGCATAAAGGCAGCGATATTGCGTAAAATCTCGTCAAATTCAGATATTTTGCCAAATCTATGATTAAAAGTTATCAGATGTTAAAATAAATATTTTATTCGTGATCAGAGCGACCTTGAAAATCCCAAATTACGAATTTTGGAATTTTTTGAGGGGGGGGGGGCAGCATAACCCGGAAGTACCCCTTTCTAAATACTCATCATCATCACATACACATTTATTTAGCTTCACATTTCTCTGTGATCACTGATCAGTCAGCGGTGAGTTTTTCGCTACGAAACGAATGCATTCGTTTTTGCCTACCGTATACCCTCCCTCAGTCTCTCTTTGTCAGTTGGTTTTCGATTTTGGGTGGTCGCCCGCGACACGCACGCGCGTTGCTTGGCGCAATTTGCACGCGCGCGCGTTTAAGCTGCAGCGAGAGAGTGCAGCAGCAACAGATGCCATACACTGGATTATTTCTTCGCACTCTGTTTCTCTGCGCTCACGGGAGCTGTCCACATTTGTGCACTATTTTGTCTTCCCCTCACTTCTTTCGTGCAACACAGTGTGGTAAATGTGGAGAGAGAACACATTGCTCTGTCTGTCTGCCGCTCTCTTTGCTTAACACACTGTATTTGCGCGTCTCTGTCTGTCTGGCTGTGTGGGTTGGGTGTGTAGATGAATAGCAAATGTATTAAAATAGAGAACGTGCATTTTAACATACGGGGGGAGGGGCAGAGAAAAAAAGTGCGCGCTGTCTCTGTGCTCTCTGCCCCTGGTGCTTTTCTCTGTTTTCTCTGCCGCACAATCGCCGATTTATCGTCGTCCCCCCTTCTGTTGCTGCTGCTCCCCTCCCCCTTATCTCATTTTATAAAACGTACATATATTTCAAAGTGTGACAGAACAAATTTGGTAAGCACCGCTTTCAAAACAAAACAAAAAAGTAATCATTTTTTTTAATTATTATTTTTAATTATCATACCAAAAAAAAAATTAATCGACTTAAAAACGAATTAGCGAATACGGTTTCGGATGCCTTCGTTTTGTTAAACATTGATCGCATCATTTTTTCAAAAAATTTTCATCGTAAATAAAATGCGTTTCTATGTCTATGGTTTCTGTCATGAATATTGCATTATGTCGTATCAAGAACCCTGACCCGGATTCGAACAAAGAGTCAAAATCCAAATTTGTTCAAAAAGCATTTCTAAAAGGCCATTAATTTTATTTTAATTTTTTGTAACTTGTAAATTAATGTGACAAAATGCGGTACTTTCCTACGTATTTGGGGTCTCACAACAAAATTAAAAAAATCAAAGAAAAAATGCGCCAAAATTTACAAGTAAAGCATTATTTGGGCACGTAATATACAACAACAATTATTGGTAAAATCTCGTCAAATGGGGATCGATCAGCATGAGAATATATGAGATTTGTGAATTAGAACGCGCCTTTTTGTTGATTTTTTATCAAATTTTGGTGTGAGACCCCAAAACAGGGGAAAGTACCCATAATGCTTACTTACCAAACTGATTTCTATAAATAATACGCCAAACATTAAAATTAATCATTTCCATTTTCCCAAAAAATTATACAATTGCCTGATTTTGCTCAAATTTTTTTATCATTTCAGCGTTTTATGAAACAATCCCCGAAAATAATGAGCCCGCCAACTTCAACTGCGACTGCGACACACATTGGACACAATGCCAAAAAATTAGTATGTTTATAAAACTTAAATAAAAATGAATCGATTTTCTAAAAAATTAATCAATATTATTGATAGCAATTGTCAACTACTTACACACAATATTTTGTACAGTTTAAAAAGCCATGGGAAAAATCGGGGCTCTAAGTACATGTTTTCCACTATAACTTTTTTCTTTGTCATCCAAATCCAACATTCTTGGTATCATTCGAGAGCTCTTCAGATGCTCTAATAGCCTGCAAAATTCCAAAAAATTTTGTCACTTGAACAAATTTATGGCCAAAAAAGCTGAAAAATTTGGTTTTTTGGATTCTTCTAGCTACAACTTTTTTGAACCTAACTAAATTTTTAAAATTTTGCAGGCTAATAGAGGACACTTAGAGCTTTTCCAATGATAGGATATTGTATTCGTGATCACTGATCAGCATCCCGAAAACACTCGAGTAAAACGCAGAAAATTTCCGCCAGATTTTTTTTTGATAGTTTTCCCAAATTCACAAATGGGTTTTGATCACAAATGTTGTTGGTTCAGCCCTTGACAGTGCTCATGCCGCGCCCGCGTCCCTCCCTCGGCACCGCCGCCGCAATAGTCGCCGAGACCACCACAACGGCTTCTGCTGGTGCTGTTACGGCGACATCGACGTCAACGGCACTACCGACCAAATCGACGCTGTGCACGATGCTGACCGCGTGCCGGGGAGTGCGGCGCAACTTGAAGCAGCTGCAGCAGGTCGTCGTAATGCACACGCACGGGGGGCGGGGGGACCTCTGCTGATTATTATTAATAAAAGTATTGAAGAATTTTTTTTGTTCAAAATTTTCCTTTTTAACTGGGATGGTCTCTAGAGAGTCCCGTAGCTCAGTCGGTTTGAGCATTCTTTTATGCGTGAAGTGCGTGGGTTCGAGTTCCACCGGGCGAGTAGCCTTTTATTTTCTACAGGATGTTGTTGTTTTTTTTCGGTTATTCAACGACCCCGTCCGTATTCATAGGTTCGCACTCCGCCGCAGCAGAGGCAGCGCAATGTGTGGCCAAAATTTTCACCAAAATCTCACGCACCGCAATATGTCATCAGAGCACGTAAAATTTAAAATTAAATAAAAAGTAATTTAATTTTAATTTAATTGTTTCACTTTTTCAGAGTCTTCCACCATTAAATTCAAACATCATCAACAGTATTCTTCGCCTTCCTCCGCTTCATCATCTTCGCTGCTCTATAAACAACAACAACCTCTGCTGGAGCAGCAACAGCAAAACGAAGTGAGTGAGTGTCAGCAGAGTTGGCACTTTTGCTGGTCTTACAATTTCCATGGCATTTCGTCACCGCGGGCAGAATTACTTTTTCCACTTTTTTAAATTTAAATTTTTTTTTGTCACTCGTGGAGAGTAAGAGCTGAATTGAAAATTAATTTTGACATTGAAAGCGACAATGATCTTTCATTTTGAAGACTTGCTTGTGCCTAGGCTTAGGCTTTATCTTAGACTTAATTTTGTAAAAAATTTAAATTTTATTGTACGAACTGCCACATACATAAAAAAGGGGGGTGGGTCGGAAAAATTTTTTGCAAAGGGGGGTCGGGCCGCCGATGACCTTTTTTTTTTTTGCTTTTCAAAAACCGTTTTTTTTCGGCGCGGTTTTTCCAAAAAACTTTCGGGAACAATGGGGCCGGCGGTGCCGATAGGCGCCGCCGGGAAAATTTTTTTGGGTTTTGAATGAATTTGTTAAGAAAATTTTCAAATGCGACCCCCCCCCTCGCTGCGAACCCCCTTCCTCCACCTCTTTTACACCGGCCCCCGCCTTCTTCGCTGCGAACCCCCCCCCCCCCCCCTCGCTGGCCCCCTTTGCGAGCGAGGGGGGGGGGAGTCCGACCCCCCCCCCTAAAAAATGTATGAACTGCCAATTGATCCATTGAAATGCGACAATAATCTTTCATTTTGAAGAATGAATTTTCTTCCTTTTTTCATTAAATGACATTTTAAGGCAATTTTTTCGATTTAAAAAATTGTTTAAATTAAATTGCTTTAAGGTGACATCATCAGCAGCAGCCCATTCTTCGGGCAGCCAATTGGACGATTACCATAAACCCCTAAACTTGGCTGAGGAAAAGGACGACTCCAACCGTATGACTACCGTATCATTGCCCAAACTGTCCGCTGCTGCTCCCTCTCCCGTTGCTCCGTATACCGTAATGTGCACACCGCAACCGCATCATCGCCACCGACAGTCGGCACCTTTTTCGTCGTGCACCGTCTCCTCCAGTGCCGTTACCACAACCACCGCTACCGTATTGCGCCGTCCGTCTCTGTTTTCCTCCGCTTCACTACCGTATGTGCTTGAAGCAGCGCCGCTTCCAACGGCGCTTTCCGCTGCTATTCCAATCGCGGAGGACGACAACGGCACAACAATCGCCGCCGCGGCGGTGGACGGCACGGGGCCGCGCCGGTCGCAGCGCAAGTCGACAAACGGAGTCGTCGTTTCAGCAGCAGTGACAGGGCTTTCGACAACGCCTGGAAGTGGGTTGATTACATTGAAAAACTGAAAAAGGACGGAATCAAAATTTTATGGGGGGTTAAAAAAAATGAATTTTCAAGAATTTTAGAAATTTTCTCCTTCCCTCTTATGCAACCCCCCCCCCCCCCTCCTCCCGTTGGTGTAAATGGACCTTAATTAGGCTCGTCAATTTTTTAATTATTTTTTCGAATGTTTTCGACTTTTCACTAATAGCTTTCTCGTAAAATATTTTGAAATAAATTCTGTGTCCAAGTTTCTTTAAAAAGTGCCACAAAATTTAACTATTCGCTAATCCAACATATAATGATGCAATTATAATAGTAATTTGTTTCCGGTTTTTGGGTTTCATGCAATTAATCTCTGATCACTGACTGATCAACATTCTCTTATCACATTTTAATTTGTCATAACAACTGATTTCTATTGATTCTTCATTGGTTTTTAATTTCGAAAAATTTCTAATTCATCCCATTCATTCTCTACATTTTCAATCATTAAAAATTAATTACTTTTTCATGGCTTTACACTCGGCGGATTAGCATTTTTTTTTCTCTTCCACACTCACTTCATAAACAGCTGAGAGAGAAAGTGCAATTGATTTATTATTCTCCATGGAAAAGCATTCAAAAATGCTTTTTCCATATTTATCAAATGTAAATTCATTTCTAACGAACGATTTTCGCATGGATAAGCTGTGATATTATGTAAACAATTAGTATTATTTTTACCCATTTCCTCATTTGCTCAGCAATTGATTTATGCAACGTATATAAATAATGAATGATGTAATTAGTAATTAATTAACCGAATGCATTAGAATTGGACGATTGGTTAAATTAATCGATTCTTTTTTAAGAAATTGTCTCTTAATTAAGCACGAAATTAATTGTGTTAAAATTAAGCATCTGTTTTTTCGAAAAAATGATAAATTTATTACATTGGCCAACACATTATTCATTCATTTTTGACGACATTTTGGGCCAATTTAAAATCAGTAAATAATTAATTATGTATCGATTTTTAATTTGTTTTCCCGCTATTTTTCAGCTTCAAAGGGTACCGCCGGCGGCGAACTGAAGCGCAACAACAGCGCCGGAAGCGATGGTTTGCTGGGGGCGGCGGCGTTGCGCCCCAAACGGATGTCCATTCTGAACAAACAGCTCAATTACGCGGAGGGGGAGGACGAATCGGAAGGAGGTGATGTTACAAAAAAGAAAAATTAATTAAAAAATTAATTTTAAAAATGGAAAATTATATGAAAACGAATAGACAAAGGGGGCGAAAACAAAGGGACAATTCAATTTTTTGAATTGGTTTTTTTGTTCGAGTTTGGGTTCGGGATTTGGAATTAGTCGGCATGGGTCGGCCGCAAAGTCCGAGGATATTGTGTTCGACCATTTTCCATATTTTTTCTGTTCACGACCTTTTTGGTTCAATTACGTAAATCTTCATTTTTGGTATCATTTGAAAACATTAAAAAAGTAGGATTAGTTCGAACTAACTTGCAAAAAATATAAGAAATTCTCTTACTTTGGAATTATAAATGTTGCGCATAAAATGAAAAAAACACCTCGTCGAGACTCGGTCGAGAATTGTCCTATTTATTCAGTACAAAGAGAATAATTCGATTAGTCCGACTCAAAACTCATTTTCTGGGCTTTATCCAATCATTTAGCTTACATTGTATTTTTTATTTTTAAATATTAAATTTTTATTTTTATAAATGCATTTTCTTTTAAATGTGCCAACCGTTCTCTTCTGCTCTTAGGCGGTGGCGTTGTGCCGTTGCCCACTGCTCGTCCGTCTCAAATTGGTGTGGGCCTCCAATTCCAAGCTGAACTTCCCGAAAATGATGACGAAGAAATGCAAAAGGAGCGGCCAAAAGCGCCTGATGAGGAGGACCCTTATTTCAGGTAAACAACCGAACATTGTTCTCATTTTTCCTCTTTTTATTTGTTGAACATTTGATGGGTACACCCCAAAATCTCGCCGCCGAAATCTCGTCTGGACAAAATCTCGCCGCAGAAATTGAAATTTTTTTTTGCAAACTTAAAAATTTTAAGGAAAATACCTAGAAATTTTTTTTGAAAATTTTTCGAAAAAATACAGTTAATTTAGTAATTTATCACAAAATTTCAAAAAAAAAATCGCTAAAAATTTTCAAAATTTTTTTCTTTAAATTTTCTTATAAAAACTCTTCTAAGATTTTTTTAGAGTTTTTGCGACGAGATTTCGACGGCGAGATTTTGTCCCGTCCACAAATTTTTTTTCCCCACGGCTAATTGTTGTCAAAATTGTCACATATTTTTCCATATGATTTAGCCAAACCGACCCCGACGAATGCCTTTGGAATGGCTCCAAATTCGCCTTTCCGACGACAATCTCTTCCAAAACGTCATCATGGTTCTCCAACCAACAGCTGCTGCTCAACTTGAAGGAGTTGGAGTCGTTCTGCTCTGTTGCACGCCGACACTCCAACTTGGACATTGAAAGGGTGGGAGAAGTTTTCATTTTTTAAAGCATTGGTTACGGTATTTTTGGGGGCCGGTCGGGTGGAGTCTGTATCGTTTCGGCACGAGCCCAAGTTTTTGGCTATAACTTTTTTCTTTATCAATTCAAATCCAATTTTGGTATTGACAGCACGAAGTGTCCTCTATTAGCATGCAAATTGCGAAAAATTTCGTTAATTGTAAGCTTAAAAAAAGTTATGGCCAGAAGAATTCAAAAAACCAGATTTTGTAACTTTTTAGCTAGAACTTTTTTAAACTGAACGAAGTTTTTTGTAATTTTGCATGCTATTAGAGATGCTAAGCCGAAACGATCTAGTCCCACCGGGTGACAGGTATACTGTGGTCCCTGTGAAGATTTATAAAAAAAAAAATTTAAATTCATTGTTTTCCCATTGTTTTTGCCAATACCACCTCTTTCTTGTATAGTGTTGCTCGAGACCCAAATTTTCCCGAGACTCAGGACCGAGATCCAAAAAACCTGAGACCTTTCTCGACTCGAGACTTTTAAAAAAATTTATTACGCACAAAATTTGTTTAACGCTCAACTTGCAAATCACGGTCTCGAAGACCGATACCTAAAGCCCGAGACCAAAAAAAAACCGAGATTTTTCTCGAGGTGAGACCGAGACTCCAGAGGAGCACTATTCTTGTAGTACGTACTGTATGCCATTGTCAATTCCAAAATACAGGCCCTCCACCTGTTCAACACGTCCAATTTCTGTCTCCAAAATGCACTGCCCGATTTGGAACAATTCGCTGCCAATTGCACCAATGCAACTGTGAACACAAAATGGACACCCGACATGGATGAACAGTTCATTGAACTGTTGAACAAACACCAGAAAAATTTTGGGAAAATTGCAAAAAATGTAAAAAAAAAATTATTTTGACCGTAATTTTCGCAAATTTCTACGGTGTCTTTTTCTAAGCTACCGTATGGGTTGACGGTGGCCCAATTGGTGCAACGGTATTACACGCTGAAAATGGAGCGCTGTTTCACCTCAAACGAGGCTCAATTTGTGCGCTGTTCCAACCTTAAAATGTG
>SIJG01000009.1:2813501-2881029 GCA_023374025.1 Heterodera schachtii | reverse complement strand
CAATTTTTCCAATGTTCTCATTACTTGTGCTTGATGGTGATGTAAACGATGGCACTGTTTAGGGCAATGCCAAAAAGTGACAAAATTTGCTGAATGATTGTCACCCAAACGGTGTACACGTAAATTTGGTCGGACTCTCCAAATTCATTAACGGACGAAGATGATGATGAATTACTGTTGTTGGTAATATCGTCAGAAACATTCATTTTTAATTTGTTTTAAATTTGATTTAAATATAAATTTAAATTAATTGCATATTTGTTTTATATTTCCATGGAAAATTGACGGATTTTATGAAATCCCACGAGACTCACAGACAGGCAAATTGAAAGAGTCGTCACAATTGCCAACAATGGCAAATAATAAAATGCAATTTTTCTGCCTCATTTATTAATTTTAATTGCAAATACGTTTTGTCCGTTAAGCGTCATCACCAAGACTCCGAGCAGCACAAGTGCTTTTATCGTCACTCAATTCACTTTTAATTGTTTGAGTTGTTCAAAAATGTTTGCCTATTATTTTTTTGCAACTTTTTTCCATTTAATTAATTAATTACTAGGACTGCGATTTTTAGGTACAATGGAAAAACCCATTTTTCACATTTTTTTTTCTTAAATTTCTGACACAGGTTACAATAGCTTTTCTCATTCAAATTAATTTTTTTTTGGGCTTGACGACATTTGGCATTATTAGTAAAGTGTTCTTCCAAATTTGTTAACTTTAAGCTATCGGATAGTCGTCTCATCTTTTGTGTGCACTTATCGGCCTAAATGTTGAAGGAAACGAAAAATCAGTACAACTCTAAAAAAATAATTAACGGTGCTTGTCTAAGCGTTTTAACGGCGTAACTAATAATCCGCTTCAATTTAAAGATCAACACCTAATTATCACTAATGAGCATGGAAATGGCAATTGTTGAAATGAAATTTTGATTTGAAGAAGCGGAAGAGTCAGACCTCCAGCAAAGAGAAATTGGTGTATATAACAATTTGAGAAAATTTTTGGGTAAATTTTTATGAAATTGTGTAGAGATATTATTTTTGGATTTGTTGGAGGTCTGCAGAACTATTTATCAAAGCACTTGGGGAATCGTTTTTGAAATTTTTCCAGTGTGAGGAGAAATTGGTCAAGTGGATCTGGGTTTTCATTTTGTGCGATTGTTTTGTCAACCTGCGATGAGTTTGAAGTGTTTTCACTGGCCTCCTTCGGTTCTGGTCCATTTTCTTTGGCGGGAGTCGGAACATTTGTCTGTGGTGGTTGTTTTGCTGGTGCCACCGGAGCAGTGTTTTGCTGACGTTTTCGGACGCGCGCTTCGTATTCTTTCTTGAGTTGTTCTTTGGACAGCGCTGGGCGGATAAACAGATGGGCCAGGTTTTGTTGAGAACGGAGTTGGGCTCGCGCACGCTTCCATCCTCCAAGTGCCATGTGTTGATGTGCGGGTGTTGGCATGACCACCTTTAGCGGGCGAGGTGTTGTTCGCTGCGGGTCGAACCGGCCAAGTCGAAAGACGGCGGTTGGTTCTGCCTCAACATCAAGATGGTCCAAGATTTTAGTGGCGGCTTCCCTGTCTTCCTTAACACGCTCCGATGGGCGAGCAGCTTTGCTTTCCGGGAGGCCAATGAGCACCAATGTGCGTTGTCGTTCTTGCTCAGCGAGTGCGGCAGTGTTTGGGCCAGAGTCCGGTGCAGATGCCATTGGGCGTTTTGGTTGAGGAGGAGTGTCGTTTGTTGTGTTGCTTCGCTTCATGTCGAATAATTAGAAAAGAATATTTGTTTTTTTTGCGATTTGATCTCAAACTTGGGTAATTAAACCATAAATTAATCTAATTTTGTAAAAATATGGCTCAATTTTTTTGCTATCAAAACATTTCTCTTTTCTTTCATCGGATATGCACTCGGTCGTTGTTTGGCAAAATATCGCTTAAAAGAGCATGGAAACGGCAACTGTTGAAAACCGCGAAATAGGCAAAGTTAAGCATTATAAAAGTCAGTAGACACCCCAAACCATTTTTTCGTGCTTATCTGGGCTCCCGGACAATCGGACAGTAAAATATACTAAAAGAAAAAAATGCCGTCGCAGAAGGGGACCGATTGTGCCATATCAAGAAAAAAGGAAAATAGGCAAACAAAAAAAATGCGAATGCAGTCTAAAACACTTTCGTTCCAAATTAGTTCGGATTTGGCATATTGTAAACAACGTTGCACATTTGTTGAACATAGGGTTGCTCCCCGGTCCCCGACCCTGATCCACGACTTTTTTGGGCCTATTCCCCGCCCCGACCCCCGACATGTCGCTCCCCGAGGTCCCCGGCCCCCGACTTTTTGCCCCCCCCCCCCGACCCAAATTCGGGGAATTGGGGACCATACATGAAAAGGGGGGGGGGTAAATTTTTGCGAAGGGGGCTGGGGGGGGGGGGGTCGAGGGGGGGGGGGGGGGGGGGGGGTCAGCGGCCAATTTTGCGAAGGGGCCCAGCAATGTAATTTGACGACCTTTTTTCTTTTTTTTTTTGCTTTTTCAAAACATTTTTTGCGGCGCGCTTTTTTCCAAAAATTTTGAGGTACAAGGAGGGTCCGGCGGTGCCGATAGGCGCTGCCGGGAAAAATTATGAAAATTTGAGTGCAATTTGTCAAGAAAATTTTCACCAAATACTGCCTAATTTTTGCGCTTTTAAGCCATGCGACGACTTTTTTTGTTTCTAAAAAAAAACGTTTTTTTACGGCGCGCTTTTTTTTAAATTTTTGGTGGACGGGGGGTCCGGCGGCGCCGATAGGCGCCGTCGGGAAAAATTTTGTAATTTTTAATGCTATTTGTTAACAGATTTTGACTAAAAAATGACCAAATTTTGAGATTTTGGGCTAATTTTTTAAGAAAAATAGGTTTTTTTTGGGGAGGGGGGTCCGGCGGTGCCGGTAGGCGCCGCCGAGAGAAAAATTGAGAATTTCTAACGAATTTTGCTAAGAAAATAGCCAATTTTTCACAAATTTCCCCCTTTTCCCCTTCGCTGCGCCCCCCCCCCCCCCTTCGCCGGCGACCCCCCCCCCCCCCCCACCTCTTTTACACCAGCCCCCTCTCGATGCGAAGGGGTCCCCCATTTTGGGGCACTTTGCGGGCGAAGGAGGGGGGGGGGGGTCGACCCCCCCCTTTTTTTCATGTATGTTGGGGACTCCGAGCATTGTAAAAATTTAAAAAGTTAATTCAACAACAAAGGGTGGAAATGTTTAAAATTTATGAAATTTTGAACAATTTTCTTAATATTAATTAATTAAAAATTCGGCACCGCCGGCCCCACAAAACTCCATTTTTTTGTCGGATTTTGTCCTAAAATGACCAATTTTTGCAATTTTTTGAGCCAGTTTTTTTTAAAGAAAATTAAGGATTTTAAGCAGGGTTCGCAGATCTGAGGCTTTAGCCTCATTTTGTAATTTTTTGATAGGTCAATGAGGCTAAATTTTCAAAATGAGGCTTTGAGGCTTTTTGTGGTTTTTTGAGAAAAACCGCAAAATAAAGAATTTTTTAAATGAAAATATGCTAAAAATATGGTCAAAATTCTTAATTTTTCTCCCGGCGGCGCTTATCGGCACCACCGAACCATAAAAATCCTTTATTTTCTTAGACATTTGCTCAAAATCGCAAAATTTGGTCATTTTTGTGCACAAATCAGTTAACAAATCGCATTAAAAATTACAAATTTTTTCTCGGCGGTGCCTGTCGGCACCGCCGGCCCCCATTGTTCTCCAAATGTTTTTTGGAAAAAGCGCCGCATAAAAATCAATTTCGAATTTTTGAAATTTTGGCTATATATTTAACAGATTTTCAATAAAAGATTATTAATTTTGCCAAAAAAACTCAATTCATACCAGTGCATTTTACTCACGTTTTTTGGGTAAATTTTCTGGGAGCTGGAGCGGGATCGGGAGTTCAAAATTTTCCGGGACGGGAGTCCCGAACGGGAATCCCGTAAAAATCTCGCGGGAGCCGATCCCGACGGGCTCTAATTAATAAGCCCGAAAAATAAGATTTTAGTATCAAAATATGAACATTTTGCAACATTTTTTCAAAATTCTCACTCTTACTGGCGCTAACGAAATCAGATGATTAAAGTGAAAAAAAGAAGATTTACGAGCATTTAAAAAGAAAAAATGTTTTTTTTTGGGTTAACAAATTTGGTCATTCCTCGATCGGGGTCCCCGACCCCCGACAATTGAGCTCCTCCCCGCCCCGATATGTCACCACCCGAGGTCCCCGGCCCCCGACATTTTGCCCCCCCCCCCCCCCCCCGAGGGGTCGGGGAGCAACCCTAGTTGAACATAAATGCTTTTTCTTGCCATTCCCCGCCGACGAATGCCGTTCTGTGGATTATTGGTCAAATTTTGAACAATTAAATTCCAATGCCAACATTCTTTCATTTTTTGGCAAAATAGCTTAATGATGAATGAAGAAAACAAAATTGGCTGTTGAATGAACTGTTCCACACCCTTCGATAGTGTATTTTACGGTCCAATTGTCCAGTAAACCCTATCTGTGCGTATTAAGTGCGCAGAAATTTTAGGCATTTGTCTAAAAATCGCGGCCCTATTGATCACACTTTAAAACAAAACTATCGAATGTTACAAGTGGGATAAATTAAAGGAATTTGTTTTTGTTGTTATCAACAATATATTTTTCGTTGAATCAAATCAAAAAAGCAAAAATTTGTTAGGAAAAGCCTAAAAAATAGACTTTTTAAAATTTATACTAAGTTTTAATCGGTTTTTAAGTGAACAAGAAAATTTTTTGAAAAAAACTCGGGTTTTTGGGTCTCGGTCTCGATTCTCGGGAAATTTTTAGTCTCGAACAGCACTACAAAGCCCATGGAATTTGTTCAGTGGCGAATTTTGTAATAAATAAGTTGTCCAATACATACAGTTGTAAGACCTTTTTTGTAGCATGCCTGTGCTCTTCTATTGATTGCAAAATTTTATCAAATTTTGTTCACAAACATTTAAAATATCGGGACAGGAATGGGAACTGACCACTTTTGGGACGGAAAAAAGTCTTTTACCAAATTTAAAAAGGGCGCCGGACTTTTCGACAGTGGATTTTTCGACAGAGGACTTTTCGACAGAAGGACTTTTCGACAGCAAAGGACTTTTCGACAGAAATATTTAAAAGTTGAGGAGGGGATTTTTCGACAGTGGACTTTTCGGCAGTAAAATGTAGTTAAGTTTCAAATTTAGGGGTGTAAAATTTTAAAATTTTATTCAAAAGCAACAAATTAATTCAAATAATTATTGAGATAATTAATTTTAAATTCAAAAATTCTTTTCAAGAATGTAAACAAATAAATGGAGATGATTTTTTAAAAATTTTTCTTTTCTTAAGATTTATTTTTTGAAATTTTTGATAGAATTTTAGGGGGGTGTATTTTTCGTTTTTATTACCACTTTATTCATAGATTTTTGGCAAAAATTTTAATTTAAAGTGCTAAAAAAAATAAAATCTAGAAAATAGGTGCTAAGAAATCGAAAAATTGCTTAACAATTGCAAAAAAACATTTTTTCGTGCGTTTCAGGTCACTGAGAGCACAGGAAAAAAAATAAGGTAAAAACCTAAAAATATTAGCTCTAGTGATAATGATTTATCAATACATATTATAGTATGATAATTTAAAATAAATTTAATAAAAAAAGCCATTTAAAAAACTAGTTCAAAATTTCCCGAGGCCTGGGGCCATGAGACCGAGAGACTGTAAAATCCAAAACTTAGACCAAGACTCTCGAGCAGCACAAGTACTTTCTCGTCCTGTCAATTCACTCTTAAATTGTTTGAGTTGTTCCAAAATGTTTGTCTTTTTCACATTCACTTTAACACTTTTCCAATCCCAGATTAAAAAAAGGTTGTTCTCATGACAGGGCTGGGATTAAAGATTTTTACCTATTTTTTATGGATAGCACTAGAAAAGTACGAAAACAGCCCAATTTTGAACTTAGAGCAAATTATAAATACCTAAAAATACCTGTTTTAGGGGTTTGGAGCTAAAAAATTATTGAGGCCCTTTTAGCACCTATTCTGCAATTTTTCGAAATGTTTTTAAGATAAATGTAATAAAACTTAAAAAAATTTCCAAGGAACGGCCTGTTGGCTACGCCGGATTCCAAAATTTGAATTTAAAAAATACTCAATTCAAAAATGACCACATTACAAAATATTACATAGTTAAATTTTTGCCTCTGCCAATAAATTAGCACCGATTTTGGGGCTTTTTCATTATTTATCTTTTATTTTGAACCTTTTTAGCACTCATTTAGGAATATTGCGATTTCAAATAGCTAAAAATCTCATTTTTATATAAACGTTTAATTTTACAATTTTAGTTTTTCCCAATAATTTTAAAGTTTCATTACGAAACATTCAGTGACGAAAACCCCTCGGCACCGGAGAGACTGAGAAGAGAGAAGTGGCAATTAGTGTAATTAGTGATGGTAAGGACTGAAAGAGAAGATGCAATAATTATACACAAGAAAAGTCTTTTCCAAAAAATGAAAATATACCAAAAACGGAAGTTATAAAATTATTCAAACACGGAAAAAATTACCGACCAAATCAATTTTTTTTAACAAAATTTAACAGAAATGGAATGAAAACTACTTCGCCAACATTACAAAGACGTCAAAAAATGGTTTTTTGCGCCCATTCAATTTTTACGTCATTAAAAAATAATTTTGTTTTATACCAAATAATAATTTTCACATAAATTATGCATAATAATTTTATGAAATAATTAATAACAGGCTTTAAGCCCATATTTAATAAGATTGCATCTGTTTCCTCTTTTATCTTCTGCTCATTAACACGGTACTCTTTATTGCGATTTTTTGGTTCACTTTTTCACATCCCTTGGGAAGAAAAAGTCCCACCCAAAAAGAGTCCTTCCCATGTCCAACCACCCTAATTAAAGGCCCCAATAATTGGGTGATGTTTAAATTGTACATTAAAGCATCATTTTACAATTGCCTATTATTATTGTACATGATTTTAAAATAAAAATTTCATAGATAAATGAGAACCGGTCCAAGATATGTTCGATTAACTGTTCATAAGTCACCCTATTTTATAAACGGAAAATTGAATTAATTTGCTTTATTTTTGCCTTAACTTGATCCTGGTTTTTGTTTATACGTTTTTGATCAAATTTAATCATTTTCTGTGCAAAAGTTGATAGAAAAATGCGAAAAAAGGCAAAACGATTTCCTGATGAAACCAAATCCTCCTGCATACGGTGGGTTGATTATTTAAAACCCAAATTATGAGTCCGCATTTATTATTCTTTTTGTCACAAATGCTTAAAATTTCTTTTCCTAGGATTTGTCAAACTTGGACGGATGATCTTCNTCGAAGGATTCTTACGAAATATTCAACAATAGAAATGCTATTAAAGGGAGAACTTACCGTTTTTATCCCAGTTTCTAAAAGTATTAAAGTATTGGAGCAAATATCAATAACAATGTGCTATCATTACAAAGATATATAATGTTCTATTAGTTGACAATCGATTATTTATGTTCTACCCATTTAGGGTGAGGTGAACAGAATGTTTGGCCGAGCATAACTCGTCAGCGCTTTAAGATAGACCCCGCATTGTTGATTTCGGCAAATAATGCGTTTAGTGTGGCCTATCGAATGATATATGAATCGTTTGGGTTCGTTCGCTCTACCAAGAGTTATGCTGTTATAAGCAAATAAAACTTAGCACACTATAAAACGGCAAGCCGTCCATATTAATCAAGGCAAAAACAATTTGTTTGGGCACAGGGGTGCGATTTTGCCCTGGAAACCCGGCATTTGCCGGGTTTTGGGGGTCCTTGCCGGGTTTTTGCCGGGTTTTTGAAATTGCCGGGTTTTTGCCGGGTTTTTGGGTTTTTGCCGGGTTTCCTATTTCAATTCATTTATTTGAGCTCCAGGGATCCTTTATTTTCTTAAAAATTTGCTCAAAATCGCAAAATTTGGTCATTTTTGTGGTCAAATCTGTTAACAAATCGTATTAAAAATCACAAAATTTTTCCCGGCGGCGCCTATCGGCACCGCCGGCCTCCCTTTTCCCCAAGTTTTTTTTTAGAAAAAAGCGCCGCAAAAAATCAACTTTGATTTTTCGTGCTCAGAATTTCACAAAATGCTTATTTCTAACAAAAAATTGCTCAAATTGATCATGGAAAATAAAAATATAATATTTGAACATTTTTAATGTGTTTTGAATAAATTTGTAAAAATGAGGCTTTTTGACCCAAAATGAGGCTTTTTTGCCTGCCAAATGAGGCTTTTGAAAATTTTAATCTGGCAACTCTGGTTAAACTCATTAATTTCAATCAAATTTAATTCAAATATATTGTGCCCAAACGCTCATGGTTACATTCTTTCAATGCCAAATTTGCTCAAACTGCTGAAAAGTGGTGATAAATATATTGTTTAAATGTTATTGACCTTTTTTACACTGAATAATTGGCTTAAAAAATTGCCGGGTTTTTTTGCCGGGTTTTTGAAAATTTTTGCCGGGTTTTTCAACTCGCGCGCCCGGTTTTTGGGTTTTGGCGATCGCACCCCTGTTTGGGCACAAATTTCATTTTTTGCTGGGGGTTAACGAATTCCGGTTTTTGATAATAAAATAATTCAGCGAAAATTGGATATAATATTCTATTTTTATGGTGGATACTAAGATTTTTCATAAAAATTTAGCCAGGCTCGGGCTCGTCCTTGAATGGCATGACGTCCTGGAAATTGGGCCTTTTCACTTGAAAATTTAAAAGTATCTTTGAATTCAAGGTGTCATTGAAAATGTGCATTCGAAAGAAAAATTAAAAGTTTACAATTGTGAACTTTTATACGAAATTTCATTAGCTTTGGGCTTTATGGTGCAAAATCTGTTACTAATAGCACAAAAATTCAAAAAATTTTGCCCGCAAAAAGTGTTGTGAAAAGTAAAAAATGGTCATTTATCTCAAAATCGCAAAATCCGCATTTTTGGTGAAAATCTGTTAACAAATTACACCCTAATTTTCAAAAAAATTTTCGGCGGCGCCTATCGGCACTGGCGAACCCCCCTGTATAAACCATTTGGATAAAAGGTAATCATTTTCATTAACCTTTTTAAATGTCCTTGAATTTAATGGAATTTTTCCCTTATGTCCTTGGAAACCGGTATACCCGTCCTTGAAAAGATCGTTTGTCCAATCCGAACCCTGTTTTAGGGTAATTTATTAATTTTTCTTTTAAATCTAATGAAATTATATTTATATTAATTAAAATTTATTCCTTTCAAACAACGGAAGGCTCGACCCAAACCGATTGGAGCTCCCATGCTGGTGGGAACAGTGCCCTTTATGATGCAAATTTCGTGCTACAGCGTCGAATTGCGCAGCTGCAGAATTAATTGGCTTAACTGCAGCGAACGCCTTTGCTCGTCCGTGAACCGGATAAGGGGCCCAATGATGACGACGACAAGGAAAACAGAACGCCCAGAGGTAGGCCCAAATAACTTCGCCGAGAAGAAAGGCAGAGCACAGCGAGCGGATATATGTCAACTGCAAAGTGTCCTCAGTAAGAGAAAATAATTTAATTAATTTTCAGTCACGGCTCACCTCTAAACGATCCCTGTGGTTGTGAACAAAACTTGGTCAACATAAATATTACTTTTGGTAAAATGTATGAATATCTTTTGAAAAAATCACCGATAATTCCCGGCGAGGTGTCATCTTTCGGGTGTATTTTTAAAACCGATAAACTGGTACCCCCTGGTTATCAGCTCTTCCATTGAGTGAATTTTTTGCGCAATAGATAAAACAATATGAAGTGGGCGGAATGTTAGGCCTCGGGTGGGAAGAAAACCCTCTCATGCACCCTTTGGGTAGTTTTACCATTGAGCTCCCGTGGCACATCCGCCTTTCTCGTTTTCCGTGTTTTAATCACCACCAGTCAAGTTCTTCTTTATAAAATTTCGTGCTGATAAAATTGGCACCTGCATTACCAAATTTTTAAGTAAACTGCAGCTTTTAGGCCTGTTATTGCTACCGATACATTAATATCTCTTTTTTAGAAGAAAACAAAACAATTTTTAAGAGTGTATTCTCAAAAAAAAAATTTTTTTCATGAGAAGTTATAAAAATTCTCCAAATATGTAAAAAATAAAAACACATGTAAGAAAGAAAAAACAAATTTTTGATTTTTTGAGGACATTTAATAAAATTTTCCTTAAAAATCTCAAAAAATGCCAAAAAAAAAAAAAGTAGGAAAACTGCTAATCCAAAATATGTACCAAATGTGTATAAAATCCTGAAATAGGTATAAAAAGCCGAAATATGTAAAAAATATTTAAATAAAAGTCCCAACTTTTGTTCACAAACACAAAAAAAAGTATTTATTCCTACTATTTAGACCATCTATGTAGAACCCAGGAAAAATATGTTTTACATAAAGTTGGCATCCCTAAAGATGACATAGCACTGTTCATTACCAGGGATGTGATTTATATGTGCTAAAAATTCCAAAATTGGTATACAATAATATCTTATTTTTGATATTTTTCTAAAAATATTTCCAAAAGGATTTTAATTTATTTTTTCTGCAAACTAGCAATTTTTATGTTAAAAAAATGTTAAATTTTCGCCTACAAATGCATTTTGATGAAGTAAGTTAGAGAACCAACTTATTCAAAAGAGAGTGCAATGGGAAGAGAGTTTGTATGACCAATACTGAATTGCAGGCACCCACTCATTTTTGCATTACCTCTCTCCCTAATGATATTTCCCGCCAAAATTTTAAGCGTTGTTTAATACGTTGTCGGCAAAATGCACATTGTTTAATAATTAAATCAGAACTTCGGGCCCAAAAAAACAGATTTTGGAGCTAAAAATCAGAAAATTAGTTGCGAAATTGCTTTAAATTATTTATTTGATATATTTTTTAACTTTCCATTAGAGATTTTAATAATTTTGGGATATAATTTTTAACAGATTTTTGTCCAAAAATGCTAAAAATTTTAGTCAAACATTGCTTTAAGAAAGTCCGCTTCTTAGTTCTGATTTGATCACACAACCAAATTTACTAAATTAGTGTCAAAATTCCACCTCTCTCTCTCTCTCTCTTTCTCTCTTTCTCTCTCAACAATTCTGTCCATTTTGCCAACTAATTTTGTGTAGCTTATTTGTGCCATTTCTGCTGGAAATTGATTACAAATTTGACTTTTCACCTTTCCATTATTTAAACGCAAATGAGTGTTCAGCATCACAAATTTCTTATGTAAATATTAATCATATGGCCCAGAGCCAAAAATGGCCAAAATATATAGCAATCGATAGTTCTCGGTCTTTAATAGAAGAAACCGCAAGTACTTTTTATGGAAACCAATCCCTGAAATATTAGACCCGGGACTGAAATTGCCAAATCGCTTTGGGACTAAACCGTCCATAGCCTTAAACGCATGAAATTGCGACCAAATAGGTACCAACCGAACTTCTTATGTAGCCTGTAGTCTCGCCACACCTATTGGCCGCCGTAATCGAGTGTGCGCTGGTTTCTAGCGCAATAAGCAAAATTCAATTTTTCAAATTTGACGAATTTTTGCTTTTTTGACTGAACCGGTTAAAAAGGTTAAACGTTTTTGAGCCACAACGCATGTCAAATTTTTTTTATCCAAAATCCTTTGGATCCATGATTAGCAGACCGTGCGGGATCGATTATATGTATTTTGTCGCATTCCATTCTTTTAAGTCAAGGGACGTTTCATTCCCAAAGCGATCTGGCCATTTCAATCACCGATCTGTAACTCTTCAGGGATTCGTTTCCGCAAAAAAAATTTTTCAGAGTCTTCCATTATAGACCGAGAGCTACCGATTGTTATATATTTGGGTTCTGGGTCATATGATCAATATTTTCCATTTCTTATCAATTTAAACTAATTGAAAATACGAACAAAATACAGAAGTAATGCAAAACGGATATCATTTGGTACAGGTAACCCCAAAAAGGAAGGAACTTTTATGAACTCATTACAGGGATTGGAAAATAAAGCCCCTTGGGATATGTTCATTTTTCAGCTTCTCCGCAATTTTCTCTAAATTTGTTTAACTGGCCCATCCACTTTTTTTTAAATACTGCAACCAAAAACTAAGAAATTCAGAGGAAAACAATAAGAATTTATATTTGCTTAATTTATCCAAAAACAACTTTTGCTTTTTTGAATTAGGGTTGCTCCCCGTCCCCGAGCTCCCCGGTCCCCGACCCCGATCCCCGACATTTTTGGGCCTATTCCCCGCCCCGACACCCGACATGTCGATCCCCGTGGTCCCCGGCCCCCGACTTTTTGCCCCCCGACTCCCCGACATAATTCGGGGAATGGGGGTCTGAGTGAAAAATTATAGATGAAAATTGGATAAAGGAAAAAATTAAAAAATAAGCATAAATATATTCTTTAAAAGTTGTACGGGCATTGTGCAGATGGCCTAGTGGTTAGTCTCGTTGACTTTCCCTTCTTCTTTTCCCTGGTTCAATCCCTCTACAGAAAAAAGTTATTTTAAATTTTCTTTTTCTATCGAGGTCCCGGTCCCGACTTCTCAGATCCCGGCAAGTCCCGGTCCCGGTTTTGCTCAAAATTCCCGGTCCCGCTTCGCACTAATTAAAATACAATTGTTCAAAAAAATCATTCAAAAAAAAATTTTTGCGGCACATTTTTTTAATGAATTTTGGGAACAAGCGGGGCGGAAGGCAGGCGGTGACGACAGGCGTTGCCGGAAAAAAATGAACATTTACGAGCATTTAAAAAGAAAAAAAATGATTTTTTTGGGTTAAAATAAAATTTGGTCATTCCCCGATCCCCGACAATTGAGCTCCTCCCCGCCCCGACCCCCGACATGTCGCCCCCCGAGGTCCCCGGCCCCCGACTTTTTGCCCCCCGAGGGCTCGGGGAGCAACCCTATTTTGAATCCATTTTTTAGAGTTATTAAGGTGGAAGCTGGTCCGGTGGGCTGATATACAGTACCAAGAAAATTTTCAACAATTTTGTTGAAAATTTGCGACGAAATGAGTTTAGATTTTGTGAAATCATATGGTCGGATCCCTATTTATGTATTATTGTTTCAAATTTATTCATTCACATAAAAACAAATAAATAAATTCGAAGAAAAATTAATCAAAATCGCTATTTTACACACATCTTTCTATGAAAAATTATGCGCATCGCTTTATTCGGAACTGTTCGACTCATCTGACTCTTCAGCTAAGTAACTTAAAGATAAATTATATTTGAATTGAAATATCAAAAGTGCGTATGCTAATATTACTGGTTGACTTACAAATGAATTATAATTTTCAACTTTTTGAAATTATTTTTTGTAGAAACCGAGCCGGGCCGGGCCAGGCAGGGTTACGGGTTTAGCGGTGATTTTTTGAAAAATCTATTTTGCGGATGTTCTGGTTTGACCGGTTTTTGAGAGACCGTACCCCCAGAAACCAGATGCTTCTGGAAATGTCAACTTGGTACGGAACCGGTGATTTTTGGCCGGTTTTTACTGGTTTGTTTCTGGCCAAAAATTCTTCATTTTTGTTCATTTTCTTTGAAAGTTTTTTGACATAATGATCTATTTTTTAATACTAAGTAATATGGATGATATTTTTTCGAAAAACCGCCAAAATAGGTAGGCTTTAGGTCCTAAAAAACCCCAAAAATAGTCTCTAAAAATGGAAAATAGGCACTAAAAAATCAAAGGGTGTAAAATGACAAAATTAACTTTAAAAAAATTAGGCTAAATCAATATTGAGCTAAATTATTTTTTAAAACCACAAATTTTTGACAAGAAAATAAATAAATAAATTTTCTGGATGAGTTTTTGAGAAATTTTTCATTTCTTTTGGGTGTATTTAAAAAAAAATTTAGGTCGATTTTTAGGGGTGTATTTAAAAAAATTTAGTTAAAATAACTTAACAACAGCCCAAAAAAAACTTGTTTTTCGTGAGTTCAGGTCACGGGGAACTCAGGAAAAAAATAGGCTTTTGCCTAAAAATTCATCCCTACTAAGTAGACCTGAGCGGTACCGGGACTGGTACTGAAAAAACGTACAGATGAGTAAGGACAAGTCCCAATTTTTTCCCGGTTTTCCCAGCCAAAAGGTCCTGTTTTTCAACACGAAAAATCCCGGTCCCGGTTTTGTCAAAATTCCCGGTGGTGCTCAGCTCAGGTTTGCTACCCTATCGATAATTTCTGTATGTCTTTTTGGTTTAGATGGGACCCTTTTGGTTTGCTGTATTTTTTGTCATATCCAAAATCCTGAAATATTGTTCGTATGGTATTTTGGATCGCTAATCATGAATCATTTAAACATATTTTAGAAGAAATGCGAAATTAAAAACAAATTATTGTGAATAACTTTTTCAAAATTAAAGACAAATTTTTTAAATTTTATTAATTTTACTAAAAAATCTCTAAAGTGGTGAATTCTTTATATTATTTATTTGAATTAAAATTCTTTTTATTAATTTCTTACTATTCTGGCGGAAATGGGAATGGCATGACTTCGTTCTTCTCTCCGTAACTGCATTTGCAACGTGCGTTAAACCTTTTGTTTATCGCGTTGCAATGCTCTGGTCCATGAAGCACCGTACAGCCCCATTCTTTATGGCCGTCTTAAATTGGGATGAACAAAACATTCAAGCTTATTAAATAGAAATAAAATTTAATTATAAAGTATCGAATTAAAATGGGTCTACGGTGACCAACTTATAATGCATTGTTCAGATTTTTCCAGGTTATATGAATTTTCAAAAAATAATCCGTGGTGGGTAGCAATTATCTGAATTTGCACTTTTTGAAACTATCTGGCACCAAACAACCTATATTCCAGGTTATCATTAGGGTTATGATTTGTATGATTTTGTATATTTTTTCTGCGCATATGCTATGAAGAAAGGGGCTCAAAATAACATTTCTACGTTAAAATTTTTTGCTTTGGTGAAGATTTTTAGCTCACTCAATCCACTGACCAAGGCAAAGTAGGGATAGGAATTTATGTGCTAAAAATCCTGAAATATGTGCTAAAAACCCAAAAAAATGCCAAAATGTGCGAAAATATGTTAAAAATAGGAAAAACCACTTTTATGCAAAAAAAACCCAAATTATCTTATTTTTTTATCATTTTCGCCGGCATAATCGCAAATCAATTACGTTTCGAGGTGTTCTATGGTAAATTTGGTCTTTTTTCTCTAAATAAAATTGAAAAAAAATAAATAAATTTTGAAAATACTATAAGAAAAGGCAAGAAAGTTGATTTAAGGGCTATATTTTTCAATTTTATTGAGTTTTTCGTACAGATTTTTCCAAAAAATGCCTAAATTTTGCTAAAAATTCAAAAATAGCCCAAATATGTGCAATATGTAGGGCTGGAAATGTAAGTCAAATGATTTTTTTGCTGACTCTAACTGGTCTTAAAATGGCTTTAAAAGTGTTCTAAAGTTTGTTTGAAGCTTCTAACATGCATTTTTTTTGACTTTTTTGATTTTTTTATACTTTTGGGATTTTTATGACTTTTTTGGAGTTTTTGCGACTTTTTTCGTGATTTTTTTTGACTTTTTGAGGCAAAATTTGAATTTTAGCGAAGAAAATGCCGAAAAATAAAATTTCGATCGATAAAAAAGCAATGAAACATGGATGAATTTTTTCTTAATTGCTGGAAGCACCTATTTTTGTGCCTATTTAGGTACCTATTTATAAAATTAAGTGCCTAAAAATACGATAAAAAATGTTATTCTATAAATTATTAAAAATGGGTTTTTTTAACTTTCGCCTAATTTTTCGGGACTTTTTTGAGACTTTTTATGACTTTTTTATTCGACTTTTTGAAGATTTTTTGTGACTTAAATTCCCAGCCTTAGCAATATGTTTTGTGTGCCAAGATGCCATAATATGTTTTTGCTTTTATAAGTTGCTTTCTCTTGCCATAAGTAAGAAGCAAAAAATACGTAAAAACATAAAATCCCATCCCTACAAATAAGCATTAATATTTATGACTTTTTTATTTACTCATTAATAACTTATGAAATATTTTGTATATTTTACTATTTTTTTGCCCGTTTCGGATTATTTTTCAATTTTATACAAACATTACCCTTTTCACAGTCGAGAAAGTAGCAGTAAAATTCGCCCAACAATGCGTCGCATTTCTTTTTGCTGAAACGATCCTCAATTCCCAATGAGTTGACCGATCCTTCGACACAAAAAGGCGCTTAAAATAAGATAGTTATAACAAGAGACACAATTTTAGGCTCTAAAAACGGCTAAAATAGGTAGGCATTAGGTCCTAAAAACTCCAAAAATAGTCTCTAAAAATGGAAAATAGGCACTAAAAAATCAAAGGGTGTAAAATGACCAAATTAACTTTAAAAGAAATTAGGCCAAAACAATATTGAGCTAAATTATTTTTAAAACCACAAATTTTTGTCAAGAAAATAAATAAATAAATTTTCTGGATGAGTTGAGAAATTTTTCATTTTTTATAAGTAGGGCTGCGATTTTTAGGGAAATACCTAAAATTTCTGGCACTTAATACGCACAGATAAGCACGAAAAACGTATTTTCTGCTTGGTTTGGGGTGTCTACGATGACTTCTATAATGCCTAATTTTGCCTACATATTTGGTCTTTTTTGTTTAATGCTTATTTCGCCATTTTTGGCGCCTTTTTAGGATTTTCGAAAAAATCTTTAACAAAAATGTAATAAGAATGGAAAATACACACCCTAAGAATCGACCCGAAAATTTTGGGAAATACAACTAAGAATTGAAAAAATTTTTCACAAAAACTGATCCCCAAAAATTAATTATTTTTTCTTGAGAAAAATTTTTGTGTCCTTATTCGAAAAAACTTTAAAACGATTGAATATAAGCAAATTTAAGTTTTTTGATTAAGTTTTTACGTGTTTTGCTACCTAAAAATGTTAATTTAATAAAGAATCTTTTTTTGCCTATTTTAGTGCCTATTCGAGGATTTTATGTTTATTTAATGCCTATTTTGAGATTTTTCTGCCCTTTTAGATGCCAATTCGCGATTTTTTGTGCCTAAAAATCGCAGCCCTACTTATGAGTGTGTTTTTCTAAAAAAAAATTTAGGTCGATTTTTAGGGGGGAAGTGTTTTACCATTTTTGTTATATTTTTATTAATAAATTTTGTGCAAAACCAAAATAGATTAAAATAGGTTTTTTCAAAATTTTTCGCTTTTTAGGCTATAAAAATAAAAACCTAGAAAATCGGCTCTAATAACTCGAAAAGCAGCTTAACAACCACAAAAAAAAAATGTTTTTCGTGAGTTTCAGGCCACTGGGAGCTCAGGAAAAAATAGGGCTAAACCCTTCAATTTCGAAGTATTTTACTTGAAATTATTCACTAATTTATCAAAAGTATTTTTTTATTGTCAATTTGAATAATTTTAATATTCAAACAACCTTACATTACATTTTATATAAATATAAAAAGAGACTTTTACAATAATACATCGTAATTTTTCAGAAACATCGCCCGATTTCTCTATTATTTGATATGTCAAAAATATTTGAAATTTCATCAACCACGATTTTCGCATTTCTACCTATATAATGAATTGGAGTAATAAAAACGAGTTGGGGCAGTAAAAACAAGAGCATGGAATTTATAAATTTGCGCATCCGGTGCGGTTATTGAAACTCAAAATTTTTTGCGGGACGGGATCCCGCGTGAACAAATTGAATGAATTTTGAAAAGAAAAAAGATTTTAAAATAGTTAAATTCATTGTGAATAATTCATAAAACTATTTGACATTCTGTATTATTAAATTTTGAAAAAAAGCAATCTGTCCTTTGCAACAAATTTAAAAAATAAATAAATAACTAAATATCTTTTCTTACCCAGCCTATCATATTGCGACGGAGCTGGTGGGCTTTCGAACACTTCAGTACACTCCGTAGAAATGCCACCTAAATTTCAAATTTTAAATAGATGAATTTTTAAACTACAAGGGGATTTCCAGAATTTTACCTTCGAACTTTAAACCCTGTACAACTAACAATGAAGCAAGGCTAAATTTTTTTTAATATTAAATTAAAAAAATAATAATTTTCTTACAAAATTATTGTTGAAAATTGTGACATATTAGCCAATATATTTATAAAGCTCTTAATTTTAAATATTAGTTTTTATAAAATAATAAATAGAAAGTGCATTTTTGTATCAAAAAGACTTATTTAGCCTTGTGCAATGTTTTAATAATTGAAGGAAAAGCCAAAATATGGACTTTGAATTGGGCCACCATCGTTTCGTACAATGTTCATTGCCAATTTGTTTTTCTCGTCTGGGTGGTCTCCCATTCCCCTACGACCATTCCCCTGCCCGCTTTCTCTCGCATTTTTCTCGCTCAAATTGCTGCCAAACGTCTGTTATCTGTCGGCAAATGTTTTTTCGTTTTGTCCTCTAAAATCCATTGCTAAGGGAGAGAAAGAAAACAACTGCGCCGTCCCATTTGTTTTTTTGCCAATTTTCCACTCTCGCCCGGCGGGCGTTCTTCATGTCTTTTTCCCGATTCTCCATTCTCTCATTTTCATGTCATTCTCTCGCTTTCACAAGAGCGGAAATTGTGTTGGCTCCGCCGTTTCCACAAAAATTGGACACAAATAAAAGAATAGATGGAAAATATTGGAAAAAATGAACAGGGAAGAACTATCGAAGCGATTGTTTCTTATGTGTAATATTATTTTAAAAAATATATTTGTTTATATAAAAAGCAAGATAATTGAAATTTTATGTCAGAATACAAATCAGAACGAAATTACAAAAAATTTTCCGGCGGCGCTTATCGGCACCGCCGGTCTCTTTCCCCTCGCCCATTTCCGAAATTTTTTTTTGGAAAAATGTGCCATAAAAAATTTTTAAAAATCAGATTTTCTAATCCCAAATGCACTGAAATTTACGTTTTGCTTATTTCCACCCCAAAATTGTAATCGACAATGGGAGGTGAAAAATACATTATTTAATACAATATGATTGAATAAATTGTAAAAATAACTGATTTGAAGCAATTTCGCAAAATGTGCTAATTTTCGATCATAAAATTCTCCGCCGCCTTTGGCACGGCTTTCACTGCTGCCATTGGTTTGGCTTCAAATTGGCAATATTGGCATAATATGAAATTAGAATTAAATTATTTACTTGGGCTCTTTTTGTCATTGGCTTTGGCAGCTGGGGATTTTTTGTCTAAATTATTTAAATTTTAATTATTAATAATAATAATTACCATTTTTAGGCGCTCCTTTCCCTTTGGCTGGCTTAGCTTTTTTGTCTAAAATTCAAAAATTAAATCTTTAAATTTGTTTTTTTATATTCAAAATCCTTACCCTTTTTGCCTTTGGCGTCCTTTTTTCCGTTTCCCTTTGATTTTGCGTCTTTTTTAATTCCTCAATTAGTTCATTAATTAATTAATTGCTATTAATTAGTCTCTCTCTCTTTTCTGCTTTACCTCATTTCGCTGCTCCTTTCGTCGCCATTTTTCCTTTTGCTGGCGTTGCAACTGCTCCTTTAAAAGCATATTCAAAATTAATATTTATTATCAATTTATTTATACCTTTTTGTTGTCTTTTTTCACTGCCTTTGAGTTGGCTAAAATTTCTAAATTTTTTAATTTTTTAATTAATTGGTCACCTGTCTCAAGAATAACAGCCATCACCAAGCAAACCATGGCAAGGAAGAGAATGGCACGCATTTTGAATGATTTAATATTTCGAATATGATTTTTAATTGGTTTTCTTTGACTTTTATATTACTCCAAAAACCGTTTATTTTCTTTGAAATTGGAAATGTTCTTCATAATTTTTTGCACGAAAATGATGCCAATGACAACCATTTTTCCATTGATTTGTGTTGAAAATGTTTTCCTAAATTTTTTGCCAGGAAATGTTGCCAATGCCAACCAATTATTCCATTGATTTGTCTATGCCTTTTTTGTATTCGTTTTCCTTCCTGTGATTTCAACTTTTTATTTAACAAATATTACTCATTCAAATTATGTACCGCAACAAAATTTATCAATATAAAAATTAAGTGGATAAAAATAGTAAATAGGCAAAAATCCGGCTCCGATCACTAAATTTTTCATTATTTAGACATGATTATATGAAAAAACATGAATATAAAATGTTTTTCATATTAAAAAACGCGAATTAAAATCGAAGGAAATAAACAAGCATTTAACTAGAGCGCTAATTATAATCATTCGTATGAAAAAATTAATAATTACTCTTAAAATCGAATGGCCAACTTCTCTTCGCTTGTGCTGTCCTTTTTGGCATTGTGCAACTTTTCTGAGGGAATCATTGATAAAATGGAAAAATTTATTAAAAAAAAGGCACTACGAGCCGAGAACAGAACAAGCAAAAGCATCATCATCAACATTAACAACCATAAGCATCAGCACTATTAACAGCAGCAAAGGAAGAAATTGAATTATTAAATTATTTATACAAAGGGCACGGACCTTGAAAATGATAATCGAAAGAAAAAATTCAAAAGTTTACAATTTTTGAATTTTTATATCAAATTTTTAGTTACTTATGGCATTATTGGTGCGAAATCTGTTACTAAATTGCACATAAATTCACTTGTTGTGTCTATCAGTACCAGCGAAACCTCTATTTCTATTTTTTTTTTAAAATATGGTTCAAAAACACGCCCAAAAAGCGTTAAAATTGATCAATTTAAGACAAAATCTTTAAAGAAATTCTTAAAATTATAATTTCTTCCCGGCCCGCATTTTCATCGCATTGATACAATTTTTTGATGTCCTTGGATTTAATGGAATTTTCCAACTTATGTTCTTGGAAACCGGTATACCCGTCCTTAGAAAGCGAGTTTGTCCGATCCGAACTCTGGCGCGCCCACCTGCATAATTTTTAAATTAAATTTTGTTCCTATTATGTATGTTTATGAAAATTTTTAGAATTCTCAAGTTTTATGAAGCCTTTCTAATTGGACACCTTGATGTTGGATAAGCGATTTTGACAAAGTATCATGCAAATCAAATTGAAACGGAATTGGATCATATTTACGATTTTTCGTCGTATTTACGTTTTTTCTCCCATCTTATAAAAGATGATCGTAAAACGATGAGACATCGTGAAATGATGGGAATTGAAACAAAATTTTACACGATACGGTGTCATAGCTGAGATGCGACGGGAATTGAACCATTATTCAAAAGGCAAATCAGTAAAGAATTTTGTGCTCTTTCCATTGGGCTTGCCCATTTTCTCAAAAAAAATTTCCCAACCCCCTAGAGATTTCGAAAATTTCCCCGATTTTCAGTGTATTTTAGGTGTCCAGGTCACTAGGAAGGAGTGATCTGATCAAGTTAGTGTAAGATTATAAAATAAACATTAATTAAATAGATAATAATAATAATAATAATTATTATTATTATTATTATTATTTAAAATAATTATTTTTGCTTTAATTTCATCACTTTGCACTTTTTCGTGCTTCGCCCAACCTTGCACTTTTCGTGCTTCGACTCAGCACTGCTCCACCCCTGTTGCTAATCTACATAAAATGCTGAAATGTTTTCGAATATGAAAATAAGCTAAATTTTATAAAAAATTTCTCATCTAGAATTCGAAAAACTGGCTTCTTTCTTTCATAATTTTTAAAACTTAGTGCGTTTTCCGATCATTCGCCCATTTTCAGCTGTCGGTTCAGTCTCCAAAAGTGTGCTTTTCGCGGATTGTATTTGCCGGTGCGACAAGCGCTGTTTTGCCGTCGAACGCACAACCACCCAACCCCAAGCATAGTCAGCAGCAGTACGACGGCCGTAATGCCAACATTGCCGGGATTGGAAATTCACAAAGACAAAGTGCCGGATGGCATTTTGCACTCTGAGACGCCAAAATCAAAACAATGCCAGCAAAATTATGCCCGTTGTAGCAATGAGGACATTGTGGCAGCATTCTCTGCTGCACTTCCCGACTTTGGTGCGCGTTCAGGCACAATTGAGGGGATGGGGTGGTACTGTAGAAAATTGTCGAGTGTTGGTTGGATACGGTGAATTTATTTTGGGCCAATTTCTGTTTTCATCCAAACAATCAAAAATTTTGGTGTAAATTTGCCGAATGTTTCAAACAAACATGACATATCCAAAATAGCATTACTTTCGAGTTAAGAAAACAACATTTCTTGTTACAGCGTGGCATGGGCTTTTAAAAAAATATTTGCCAATTTTGGAATTCGTACAAATCGCAGTTTTTGATGGAAAATGAATAATCTGTATTTTTCCATCATCATAGACAATTCGGAAAACGGATCAGTTGCTGCTGATTGCAAAGATCACATCAAAAAGATTGACGGCGGCGACGACAAAACGCCAAATGCCGCGCCATCGCCCTATTTTGACAAATTTGGCCGACCGTGGCATTGGCTGTTCAGTGTGGTCAATATGTCAGGCGCACTTTTTGCTCAAAGCCAAAATGAGTCCCCGACAGACTGTTTTTGTTTGCAAATTTAATAGGTGAACAACGGAAAGGGACAATTTAAAATATTGTTTGGTCTTTAGCCTTAAGTAAAGCGACACTTTCCGTGGACTTTTTGTCGCTGATCTCGTCCACACTTCATCGGGGACCAATCAAAAAATTTTTATTTGAATTCCCCCCCCCCCATCTGTCACATTTAAAATCAATCAAAATTTCCTCCTTTACCAAAATTAAATTTGAAAACGACCAATAGGTTTGGGTTTCGGATCACCTGTCACTTCTAATTAGTGTCAATCTACAGAGGTGGCGTATCTGTTACTACTAAGACTGCTGAAAATTTTTACTTTTTTTTTGGTTTCGTGAGGGGGGGGGGGGGGGTGCTTTAGCCACCCGCCCCCCGACGCCTTGGGATTTCTATATCCTTTTTGCGCTTATTTTCGAGTTTTATCATTTATGTCTGTCTCTCTATAAATTATTTTTTTTATTACAATTCCGACTTTCTGTCCCTTTCTGTAGGACATTCTGTCCACGCTGTTCAACGCGGTCAAAGGCGGTGACATTGGCAGTCTTTTGGGCGCTTTGGCCGGCGGCGCGGATGTGAACGCCAAGGACACATCGAGCGGCAACACTCTGCTGCAAATGGCCATAATGACGGGGATCACCGAAATTGTGAAGGTCATACTCACTCACAGCAGCGAATTTGTTTTTCTTCCAAAAATTAATTTTTTTTTTTTCAAAAATATAGCCAAATTAATCAATTCCCTTGGCCCGGAACTAATTTTAGAAATTCAAAACTTTAATGTTCTAACAAATAAGCATAATTTAGGTTTTTAGGCTTATTTATTGCATAATTTTACATACATATTTAACAATTTTTTCTTGCGTAAAAATTTTAATTTATTTATCATATAAATTGGACTAAACTTTCACGAGGTGCTCTAAATTGGTGCTAGGTCGTTTCTTAAAAAGTGCCAAGGGATAGAGAAATAAAAATGTAAGACATATAAATTCGTATCTTAGCTCAATTTCAACCAAATTAATATTTCATGCTGTTATTCAATAGCTTTAATTGTTATCTATCAGAATATGATTTTCCGAAAATTTTTACTTAAGAATTAAACAAGTTATGGTCATAAAATTTCAAAAAATCTTAAGTCAGAATTGTTTGACTATAACTTTTTTGAAGCCAAATGAATTTTTTTGAAATTTTAAAGATAAATAGATTAAATAGACGACTTGAAATTCTAAAAAGAAAATTTTAATCTAATTGCTTCTCAAAATTCTCTTTTATCTTTAAAATTTCATTGGGTTTCAAAAAAGTTATGGAAAAACCCTTCTGTTTTATGAAATTTTATGCCAATAATTTTTTTTAATACTATTTTTAAAAATTTTGAAAATTAATATTCTGATAGATACACATAAAGCTATTGAATGACACCATGAAATATTAATTTGGTTTAAATTGAGTCAAGTTACGAATTAATATGTCTTACATTTTTTATTTTTCTACAACTTGGCAGTTTTTAAGAAACGACCCAGCACGCTCTAAATTGTTTTCAAAAACTAGTACAACTATTTTGACGCCTTACTTATTGGGCTTTAAAATGTTTGAAATCGTGGTGAGCCTAAATGGCCAAAGAGGGATCATTTCAGTACCAAAAAGTATTTTAATAAATAAAATGATTATTTTAATTGAAATATTAAAATTTTTAAAGTGTTATTATAATTGTTATTTTTTTAGACCAGGTAAGCAAAAAGAAAGAGTTTATAATTTTGTTCACTAAAACCCACTTTGGACGGTTTTAAGCTTTTGAGTCCAGGGCAGGACCCTGAAGAGTACCCATATGTATTCATTTATAATGAAAATGGCCATTAAACTTATTCTTGAACTCGAGCCAATCAGAAATCGATGACTAATGAACACTTAAAAATTTGGCGGAAATTATTAAATTCAATTTTCAGCTTCTGCTGAACCGCTGTGCGAATGTTAATGAGACAAACGCTGAGGGCAAAGACGCGGTGTGAATTGCGCAAGAGCAGGCGGAACAAGCGCCGGACGAGGACAGCAAAGTGAAACATGAGCAGATTGTACAACTGTTGCAGGAGAAGCAATGATGAAAAAAAAGGCTATAATTTAAAATCGCCAAAATTCAAGTGCTGTTATACATTCTCACTCACAATGCCTAGAGAAGATTTATGATTAGAGACCGCAAAAAAAGGCACCAAAAATCGCGAAAAAGGCACTATAATACAGGGTTACCCTTGAAAATTTTCCGAAATAAGGACATCGCTGGACAAAAATAAGATTTTAGGGTCAAAAATAAGGACATTTTTTGGAAAACATAAGCAATTTGTAAATTATTTTCAGTTCATTCGGATCAAAAAATATGATTTTTAGCAATTTTTTTCGGCGTGCTTTTTACAAAAAAAAATTTGAGGAATGAGCAAGGGGATTTGATCCAACGGTTCCGATAGGCGCCGCAGGAAAATTTTTTGTAATTTAGCGCGACTTGGTAAAAAATTTTCACCAAAAAAGGCCCATGGCAAATCTTAGGTCATCTTTTTAAATCTTAGGAGAATTTTGTGGCACTGCGGCGCCGATAGTCGCCGACGGGAAAATTTTTGCCACCTTTTCACTGTTTCTACTTCAAGAAAATTCTCGTATTTTTTTTCGCTGTTTTTGAGTAAATTAAAGAATAGGCGCAGCCGGGAAAAAATTTTAAAATTTAAGTGCAATTTTTAACAGATTTTGTTTTGAAATTTTAGTGCACTTTGTTAATAGATTTAGTCAAAAATGACAATATTTTTGATTTTAAATTTAGAATTATGATTGAATTCCCATCGATAAAGGAATAATTTTGAAAAATTAGAAGAAAAAAATTTTCTTGGAAGGGCACTGAACCAACGATAAAATGAAGAACATAACCAAGATTATATAGTCCACTGGACCACGCATATGAGTAAATAAATTAAGCAAAAGTAAGACTTTGGATATTAATTCGCTTCAAAAAAACATTTCTTTCAAAAATTAACATTTAAAATCTAAATTTCTCTCTGAGTCCAAAAAAGTAAGACTAAAATAAGGACAAAGAGCTGAAATCAGGACAAATCTTACAAATAAGGACAAAGGGTAACCCTGCTATAATAGGCACCAAAAATTGAAAAAAAGGCACGAAAATCCCGAAAAAGGCATGAAAAAAGGCATTAAAAAATTTTTTCTAAGGTTTTTTAAGGTGCAAAACACGTAAAACTTAACCAAAAAAAAAAACTTAATTTTGGTCATTTATTAATAATGTTTTTCGAATAAGGAAAATTTTTAAACCTAAAATTTATTATCAAGAAAAAAAATGAATTTTGGCGATCAATTTTTGAGAAAATTTTTTATTTCTTAGGGGTGTATTTTCTGAAATTTTTTCAAGTCATTTCTTAATGGTGTATTTCGCGATTTTATTCCATTTTTAATGGAATTTTCCGGAAAAAAAAGACCAAAAAAGGCATCAAAATCTGAAAAAAACGTCAAAAAAGGCACCAAAACGGCAAAATGCCAAAAAAGGCATTTAAGGCACGAAAATCCCGAAAAAGGCAAAAAAAGGCATAATAAAAGTCAACGTAGAAGGCTCAAACCAAGTGGAAAATGTGTTATTTATTCTTAATATATCGAAACTAGTGCGCAGAAAAAAAAGGCATTTGCCTCAAAATGCGGTCTCTATTTATGATATCATTTGCGATTTATCCTTAAACAAAATGTTTATTCTAAAAACTATTTTTAAAAATTAAATTAGTATACCTTGATTTAAAAATAAAGGTACAACATTTGTTATAATCCTAATTGACGATATATTTTCGATTTATCCTTACATGAGCGCTAAAATTATCTGAGTGCCGAAAATCGGCATTAGATTTAAGCCTAGAAAAAATGGAGTAATTAAAAATCGTATATCCGCATAAAAAGCTACTTAGACAATTTAAGTGCTCTCGTCTGGGTGGTCTCCCATTCCCCTACGACCATTCCCCTGCCCGCTTTCTCTCGCATTTTTCTCGCTCAAATTGCTGCCAAACGTCTGTTATCTGTCGGCAAATGTTTTTTCGTTTTGTCCTCTAAAATCCATTGCTAAGGGAGAGAAAGAAAACAACTGCGCCGTCCCATTTGTTTTTTTGCCAATTTTCCACTCTCGCCCGGCGGGCGTTCTTCATGTCTTTTTCCCGATTCTCCATTCTCTCATTTTCATGTCATTCTCTCGCTTTCACAAGAGCGGAAATTGTGTTGGCTCCGCCGTTTCCACAAAAATTGGACACAAATAAAAGAATAGATGGAAAATATTGGAAAAAATGAACAGGAATAACATATACATATTTTTGTCCATTCTATTCATGTATATACAAATATTTAATGGAAAAGTAGAAAATAGGTTTAAATCTTCAAAAATTTTACTAAAAGAAACGTTATTTACAAAATACATAGGTGTAGCCGGGAGCATTTAATTTTATTTTCAATTTTGATTGATAACTAAAAATTGTTGGGCCAGCCGAGCTGAAGTTTTGAACAAGCATATGAATAATAAAAAACAAACAAAGAAAAACCAGAAGGTCTGCTGAAAGAAAATAATTTCGGTCCATCATCCCTTTTCCCTTCCTTTCCCTTAACTATCTCACAAAAATCACTTAGCAACACATACATTTTTTGGAACCGGGATGACAAAATTGAAATGCTATGTAAAAAAAGGACAAAATTCGAATTTTATGGAAATATCCGAATTACAGTGATTTTTGCGCATAAATATTTTTTAGTCAAAAGCCACAAAAAAATCCAGATTAAATACCGATATTATTACACCGAATTAATGCATTCTTTGTATAATTAAGTTCGTACTATTTAAAAAAAGCAAAATAAAACATAGTGATAAGTATAATTTTGCGCTAAAACAGCAAAATTTTAAATTCTTTATAAAAAAATTTATTGATATGTATATGCTTTTAAAATAACAACTCACAATTATCCGCCCAAAAACAATTAATTTTAGATCAAAAAAGCATAGACCACAATTCTGTGTGTTTTCAAAGAAACGAAAAGAAAAGAACGCACGTTGAGGAGAGCGAAGAGGACGACAAGAAGCATGAAAGTGCTTTATCATTTTTTGCTTATTTTTATTTAAGAAAAAGACTCATATATTACTGATTTTTTAAATTATTTATGGGGGCGTAATATTAAAAATTCACAATGGAAGTCAACCATTCTGTATCGAATAATAGAATATATAAACTAATTTTTTCGAAAGTCAGCTTTGGCTATTGATCGTTGTTTTGAAACAATTTCGCCTTGTATTTGTAAAATGCTTTTTTTCGGCTACCGTATTCAATTTTGGCTGTTCCTGGTCTGTTTGTACAGTCTCTACTGGGTTTTCTTCCAGAAGCCTTTCTGTTTAATTCTAATATGTAGATTATGGCCTAGGAAACTAGGATGGCAATAAATCCAACTCTAAAAGAAAAAAATTTAATTTTATAAATTTAAAGATTGGCATATGAATAAAGGTTTAATTTTGTTTTCAGTTTAAAAGCTTTGTTTGAATTTTCAAATTCAAACTAAAAACAAAAATTTGACTAGAAAATTTTTATTTTTTAAAATAAATACATTTTTTATTAAAGGATAGCATAACTGAATATTAGTGTCAAAAGAAAATAAATATATTTTAATAAAAATAATTTGACAATTTTTGTATATTTAATTTTTCAGTGTACCAATTGTTTCGGCTCTGTGAATTTAATTTAAATCAGAATTTATTATTATTAGCCGAAGGAATTTTAAAATACCGACGGATGAAAAATCAAATCACCAAAAAATAAAATTAAAATGACTCGGTTTTCAATTGAAGAAATTAATGCGTGAAAACTTTTATGCTTAATAATCTTTGAATTAATAGCTTTAAGTATAAAAATTTCTTAATTAAGAGTTAACTAATATCCATATCAATAAAATCTTTAATTTAAAAATATAAATTTCTAATTCAGAAATTTATATATAATTTCAATCCTTTATTTTAATTTCATTTTAAATAATTATTATAATTTAAAAATAAATAATTAAAATATTTGAATAAAAAAAGGAAAATTATAATATCCTAAAAGTAAATTAAGAATTTAATCGTAAATTACATAAAAGCCAAAAATATGAATGCTCCAAAAGATTCATTAAGAGAAAAATAATAATATTAAATGACATACACATATTTTAAAGTATCCGTGCCAATCGTGTAGCATTAAAAAGTTTATTCGTCTCGAGGAGCTAATTTGTAAGCACAAAAAAATGTCTCCATTCGCGAAATGGTTAAACAAGTTTTTGAACCGATCAAAACTTAAAAATGGAGAAAATTTAAATTTAAAGATTTAATTTTTGAATTTTAGACAAAAAAGCTAAGCCAGCCAAAGGGAAAGGAGCGCCTAAAAATGGTAATTATTATTATTAATAATTAAAATTTAAATAATTTAGACAAAAAATCCCCAGCTGCCAAAGCCAATGACAAAAAGAGCCCAAGTAAATAATTTAATTCTAATTTCATATTATGCCAATATTGCCAATTTGAAGCCAAACCAATGGCAGCAGTGAAAGCCGTGCCAAAGGCGGCGGAGAATTTTATGATCGAAAATTAGCACATTTTGCGAAATTGCTTCAAATCAGTTATTTTTACAATTTATTCAATCATATTGTATTAAATAATGTATTTTTCACCTCCCATTGTCGATTACAATTTTGGGGTGGAAATAAGCAAAACGTAAATTTCAGTGCATTTGGGATTAGAAAATCTGATTTTTAAAAATTTTTTATGGCACATTTTTCCAAAAAAAAATTTCGGAAATGGGCGAGGGGAAAGAGACCGGCGGTGCCGATAAGCGCCGCCGGAAAATTTTTTGTAATTTCGTTCTGATTTGTATTCTGACATAAAATTTCAATTATCTTGCTTTTTATATAAACAAATATATTTTTTAAAATAATATTACACATAAGAAACAATCGCTTCGATAGTTCTTCCCTGTTCATTTTTTCCAATATTTTCCATCTATTCTTTTATTTGTGTCCAATTTTTGTGGAAACGGCGGAGCCAACACAATTTCCGCTCTTGTGAAAGCGAGAGAATGACATGAAAATGAGAGAATGGAGAATCGGGAAAAAGACATGAAGAACGCCCGCCGGGCGAGAGTGGAAAATTGGCAAAAAAACAAATGGGACGGCGCAGTTGTTTTCTTTCTCTCCCTTAGCAATGGATTTTAGAGGACAAAACGAAAAAACATTTGCCGACAGATAACAGACGTTTGGCAGCAATTTGAGCGAGAAAAATGCGAGAGAAAGCGGGCAGGGGAATGGTCGTAGGGGAATGGGAGACCACCCAGACGAGAAAAACAAATTGGCAATGAACATTGTACGAAACGATGGTGGCCCAATTCAAAGTCCATATTTTGGCTTTTTCCTTCAAAACGGATTAGAAATCCGTAGGCGTAGTCGGTAGCATTTAAATATTCAATTGTTACATTTGTATTATTTTTGATTGAAAACTAAAAAATTTTATATAATCTGTAACAAAATTATAAGGTCACCCATTTTTTTCATTTCTCTTACTTCCCGTGGGCCAACCGAGCTGAACTTTTTGACAAGCATATGATTAATAAGAAACAAACAAAAAAAAATCAGAAATTTGAAAGAAAATTTAAATGATTTTTTTGAAATTTTCACCATTTCGTTGTAAAAAAAAATATTAATCTTACTTGATAAACCCAAATAACTTTTTTAAAAGACATTAAAATTCAATGCCAGTATAACTTTCGGTGAAAAAAAAACTTATTCACTTATTTCAATTTTTCGTACCTTTTTGTGTTTTTTTGTGCCTATTTTGGTTCCCATTTCACATTTTTTTTGTGCCAAAAAATAACCTCAGTCCGGTTTACCTCAGTTTGGCCGTCATCGTTTGGGCCCCAGCATGTTTTTGGCTATAACTTTTTTTTGTAATCCAAATCCAACAAACTCAGTATAATTCGAAAGCTTAAGATGCTTAGAAGCTTTTTCTAAGATATTGCTTCGCGATTAGACAATTACCAAATAAGGTATACGTGAAAATTGCAAAAAAAAAAATCTAAATTTTTGGAGTTTCTTCTTAATAAATTTTTTCCAAGGCTTGAAAATCTTTTCGCTTTTTGTAAGGCTAATAAAGCATGTTAAGCGCTTTCCAAGATTGTTGGACTTGGATGACCAAGAAAAAAAAAGTTATAGTGGAAAAACATGCTGAGGCCCAAACGTGAAGGACCAACTGAGCGAGTCCGCCTCAGTCATGACTCATAGAATAGAGAACGTAAAAAAAGACACAAAAATCCTCAAATAGGCATGAAAAGGGCACTTAAAATTTTTATTAATGCTTTTTAGAAAGCAAAACACGTAAAACTTAATCAAAAAACATAATTTTGGTTATTTAAATGGTTATTAATTTTTATAATTTTTTCGAGTAAGGAAAATTTTTAAACCTAAAATTTTGTCAAGAAAGGCGAACATTTTTGAGAAAATTTTTCAATTCTTAGGGGTGTATTTTCTGAAAATTTTTCGAATCATCTTAGTGGTGTATTTTCCCGATTTTATTGCATTTTTAATGGAATTTTTCGGATAAAAACGTCAAAAAAGGCACCAAAATGGCAAAGTGCCAAAAAAGGCATGATAATGCCATATGCCTCTAAAATCGGTCTCTAATCATGATTCAGTGTCCGATTTGAATTTGTCCATCTCTTCACAACAGCACATTTTTTCATCCATTGGACAGTGTTGTGCACACAGAATTTGATTGACTCGCCGATTAAGAAAAGTCATTTTAATATCATTTTTAATTATTAGAAAATTTGGATAAAAATGTTTGAAAAATCATTGTTCTACTTTGCTACATTTATGAACATTTTTGGATTATTGCTGCTTTTCTCCGCCGTCAACTCACAAATGCAAACAATACCGTAAGATAATTGAAAAAAAGAAAAATTGATGGAAAATCTTACTATACCACTCACAAATAGTTAAAAGTAGGGCTGCGATTTTTAGTGAAGAACTATTTTTTTTTCTTTTTTGTTCAATTGTTTTGAAAAAAGGAGTCAAAAACGCATTTCTGCGTTAAAAATTTTCATGTGATGTAACTAGAGTAGAGAGGGACCGGGAATTTTGGGCAAACCGGGACCGGGACTTGCCGGGACCTGAGAAGCCGGAACCGGGACCTCGATTTTTTTTTACATTACTTTTATTTTTTAAAACCCAAAAGTTAAACCTAAATGAAATTAATGAAAATTTTAAATCGAATTTTCTTCAATTATTCAAACAATAATAAATTTTGAACTAAATGATCGAATATTATTAGAAATTCAGATTTACTTTTCACAGCACTTTTTTCGGCGCGCTTTTAAACATATATTTTGTCGATAGTAAACCCATGAGTATACAAAAAGAAAATTCAAAAGATTTTAATTTCTGTAGAGGGATTGAACCATGGGAGAGATTAGCCACTAGGCCATTTGTACAATTGATTGTTTTTTTAATTTTTCCTTTAACTCCGATTTTTATCACTAATTTTCCACTCAGACCCCCATTCTTAGCAGTGCTTGTTTTTCCCGGTTCCCGGTTGCCCTACAGGGACCGGGATCTCGGAGGACCAGTAATTCCCGTCCCGGTCCCGGTCCCGCATAAGAAATGAAAAAATTTCTCAAAAATTTATTTTCTTGGCAAGAATTTTAATTAAAAATTTTTTTGGGTTTTTTACCAATTCGAAATCCCAGTTCTACTCATTTGCAACTCCAAAGTGAATAAAATTATTTTTGTTCAATTTCTGGCTGAAATTATGTCTCTATTTCGCACTTTTTGCCACTATTTTGTCACTATTTTGGCATTTTTACTCAATGTTTTAGTTAACTATTTATAGATTTTTCGTCACTAAAAGTTGCGGCCCTAGTTATAAGCCTTTTGCAAATGAAAAATATTTTTACTAAATTTAAAATTTTTTAATAATAGGGTTCGATTGACTGGCCAAAAAAGCAGCTGGGCAAATATACAACTCGCCCTTTTTGACCAATGCCTCCCATCTGAGGAATCGAAAACATTCGGCATCGAATTCCGTCTCACGAAGAATGGCGGAAGCTGTGACAAAGAAGGGTCAGCAGAGTGGGAAAAAAGCGAAAGTTTGAAAATATTCCAACCCAATTTTTAGCTTAAGCATTTGCTACCCGAGCACATTGAGCAACCGCAAACTGAATGTTATGCACACCGCTGATGAATTTTCGGTGAACTCCGAGCTGTTCAATGAGTCCAAAATGGTCAGTGATTAGACGGAACACCAAGCAATTTCTGATTTTTTAAAAAGGAAATTAATCTAAAAGATAATAAATCTAAACCTAGTTTGAACAAAATTTAAAAAAAACTATTTTGCTTTCTAATTAGTTTTCTACAATCCAATTTATTTTATTATTGGTTGATCCCATCCTTCCCAAATTTTAAAATATATTTTAAGAAAAAATTCTGAAACTAAAAGGCCATGTCTTAAATTCCCGACAGAAAACAAAAGAAATTCCGATACAAAAAAAAAAAAATCAAATTAAGGCCGACATTTACAAAGAATGCCAAGAAGTGATGACAGCCGAAAAAGTGACAAACGCTGAATATTGGCATGGCAAAACTGATACAAGGTACGGTAGCTGGGATGTACTATAGTCACACCGAGAAAAAAGTTAGCGGAAATAAATTTGCTGATTTATGGTAATAAAAAATGAAAATTAATTAGACTGGAAAATTTAACTAGGTAGAGACCAATTTTATGAAAATACGGTAACGAAAACCCAAGAGAGCAATTTTACTGGAATATTGTAAATAAAAGTGAAAATGAGTCAAGTCCATAATTCTTCAATTTAAATTAGTAATAATTGTTACGTGTATTTTGCCTATTCTCTAGCATTACAGTATATTGATTTATACCTTAATTAAGCTATGAAATTCGGGATGTCCATCGCCAATTTGTCATACACTTTGGTAATGCGCAGGAACTGTTCACCCATGTGACAATCGATGATGGTAATTAAATTGCATTTTAGCGTTAATTTATTAATTTTTTTCTTTTAAATTTAATGAAATATATATGTATATTTTAATTAAAATATTCCTTTCACAGGTGAGCAAATTGAAATTGATGAAGCGGACAATAGCATTTGCTACATGAGCACATTGAGAAACCACACACTGAATGTTATGCACACCGCTGATGAATTGTCGGTGAACTCCGATCTGTTCAATGTGCCCAAAATGGTCAGTGATTGGGTGGAAAACCGAACAATTATTGTTTTTTAAATGAACTTTCAAGAATTTTAAAAATTTAACCTATTAATTTTAGAAATTTTATTTTTCAAAAAAGGAATAAACTCAGGAAAAAGCAGATTAGTTTTTTTCGAATTTTCGTCTGACTACTTAATTATTTATAATATTTTTTATTTTTTATTCAAATCCCCAAATCGTTTTGTCTCCAACTGTCGGGTCCCCAAGTTGCAAATCTCCAAAAGTCGGGTAGCCCATTTCTCGTCCCATAACCTCCGTCTTCGTATGCTCCTTTTTGCGTAATTTTGCCTTTAAATTGTTATTTCTAGAGCCGGATTTTGAGGTTTTTACCTTTTTTTACGGATAGTACTCGATGAGAGAAGTCTGAACAATTCTTGGTTTAGAGCGACTTTTTAGCACCTAAAACGGGGGTTAACACCCATTTTCGAATTTTAGCACCTAATTTGGCGCCTTTTCCAGAAATTTCATAGCAAAAGTGCAATAAAAACGTGAAATGCACCCCCCTAAGAATCGATCCCAAAAATTTCAGAAAATATACCCCTAAGAATGAAAATTTCCTGAAGATTTGTTTTTAAAATATATTATTTCTTTTCTTGACAATTTGCAAATGTGTGGACGAAATTGATAAAAATATTAGTCATTTTTGTAATTTTATGCATAAAGACACTAGATTTTTCCAGTTTTATCACTTATTTTCGCATCTATTTTGCGTATTTTGGGCTTTTTTATCACCTATTTTGCACTTTCATAGCAACTATAAGAAAAAAACCGTATTTTACTTTTCGGTTCAAAATTATTATTTTTTTTGTTATTTCAAAAAGAATTGAATTCAACTTCAAAATGCTTAAACTTTTTTTTTTAATTTTCCCCGAAGAAAATATTTTTTATTTAATTTTTTGCCATTTTCATCTTATTTAGTTAATATTTGGGAATTTTTTCTAACGGTGCTAGGACGAAGTGAAAAAGTATCAATGTTAAAATATTTAAATGTAATTAACATTTTATTTTTATTTGCTAAAATAAATCATCATTTAGACAATTAGTCAATCTTGGTGTTGGAAGGTAGAGCTCTACGTATCCTCTACTATATTATAAATTTTTTAAATATAGCAAAAATTTCAAAAAGTTGTAACAGAAAAAGTTAATGAAATTACTAAATTCTTTTTCTCTATTATTCTGTCAAATTTCAAAGATGCAATTTTACAAAGTTAGGGTCGAATACTGTCTAATTTTTTCGTGAGTTATTGGTTACAACTTTTTGTCAATTTTGGCTTCATTTTTAAATTATAATATAGTCGAGGATTGTAGAGCTCTACCTTCTAATAACAGGATTGGTTAATTGGATTATCTTTAAGCTAAGTTAGAATTATTATTTAACAAATTGATACTTTCTCACTTCAGCTCACAACGTTCTAACTAGGGTTGCTCCCCGACCCCGATCCCCGACTTTTTTCCCCGACCCCCGACATGTCGCTCCCGAGGTCCCCGGCTTCCGACTTTTTGCCCCCCGACTCCCCGACACTAATTCGGGGAATTGGGGACTCCGAGCATTGTAAAAATTTAAAAAGTTAATTCAACAACGAAGGGGGGAAAGGTTGAAAATTTATAAAATTTTAAACAATTTCTTAATATTAATTAATTAAAAATTCCGAAAAACTTTTGGGCGGCAGGCACCTATCGGCACCGTCGGCCCCCCAAAACTCCAATTTTTTTTTTGCAAAAGATTGTCCCAAAATTGCAAAATTAAGTATTTTAAGTGTCCGGCGGTGCCGATAGGCGCCGCCGGTGAAATTTCGGCTATATATTTAATTGATTTTGAATAAAAAATTATTAATTTTGCCAAAAAAAAACTCAATTCATACTAGTGCATTTTTACTCCCGTTTTTTTAGTATCAAAATATAACATTTTGCAACATTTTTTCAAATATTTGGGATCAAAAGATCAAAAAATTTTGCGTCAGACTTTAAAACTTCTTGAGAAAATAGTGACATTATGCATTAAAATTTCAAAATTATAAATATATTTAAGAAATCAGAATAATTTTAGTCGCTACCCCCAAAATTTGAAATTCTTATAAATAAGAACAAATGGAAGTCCTGGTTTAAAGGCCAACTTCTAACGAAATCTGATTATTAAAGTGAAAAAAAGGAGATTTACGAGAATTTAAAAAGAAAAATTGGTTTTTTGGGTTAAAATAAAATTTGGTCATTCCCCGATCGGAGTCCCCGACCCCCGACAATTGAGCTCCTCCCCGTCCCGACCCCCGACATGTCGCCCCCCGAGGTCCCCGGCCCCCGACTTTTTGCCCCCCGAGGGGTCGGGGAACAACCCTAGTTCTAACTAAAAATCCGCGTCCTAATTATGTTGAACAAATTTCATCGTTCGCTATTTTCACCTTATTGGGCGATTTCATCATTCACATTTTTGTCCCTTTCGCTTTTTAAAATTTTTATTATATTTTATTTTTTTGAAAAATTCCGACTTCGGAGTTCCGACTTCCAACATTTTTGGAGCTGGAATTCCGACTTCCGAAAAGTTTTTGGGCATCGGAATTCCGACTTCCCAAAAATTTTCGCAAAACGGAAATCGAAATTCCGAGGCAAAATTTTCTGGAAATTAGAAATCGAAATCCCGTAATTTACACTATTTAGAATTTTTGGGATAGGGACTTTTAGCCGCAAAACTTTCTTTTTGGGAAGAAGGGGGCGTTGTGCCAGGAACTTTTATAAAATTAGGTAATTTATTTTTTGTCCAAATGAGTTCATTTTCTTCTTCATTAGGCATTGACAGCTATGATGATGATGAGCACCCAAGTTGTAGAGGAATACCGCGAGGCATTCCATGAAGCATCGCATGCTGCCGCATGCAAAATCAACAAGCACTGCCCCCGAGTTATTTTTGTGAGAACATTTAATAATTTATTTGAATGAGTGTGTTCTTTCAGCTCTCTATCCTGCACGGCGTGGATGAAAATGGGCGAGCATACCGAGGAAGAACTATAGTTGCCGAGCGGGTATTGTTCAACAAGGACCAGCTACTTGCCCAAATGCATTATTTCCTTGGTGAGATCAATTTATATATATATATATATATATATATATATATTTTTTTTTTGTTGTAAATTTAAAGGTTCAATACCCGGCGAACTGGCTTTTTTCGGCAGTGTTGACCGGTCGGGTATCAAGTGCGACAATGACGCCGCAAACATTGCAGCAGAGGCGATAGTAAGTTGCCAAAAACTTTAAGAAGATAGAATTAGCTCATCTTATATTATAAAGGTTTGTTTCATCGAAGATGCTGGCCAAACCTTCGTGGAATTCTCCTTCACAAACCGGTGTGACCCGGAGCTTAGGAAAGAGCCCGAGTTCATTGCCCGAGTCAAACGTTACATTGATGATGCACTGCACTATTTGGAAGCGGAGTTTGCAAAGGAAGCTGTCAGAAAAATTGTCCGCGAAGTAAGATATTTTATTAAAGGATTATTTAATGATTAATGAAAACAGCACACGACATAAGGAATTAATTTGATAGATTAACTTGTCTAAATTTTGGAAAATTTCTATTTTCAGTTTTCTTTTATATCTCGAAATTTTATATATGCCACCAGCTCTTAACAATTCTTTTTCATAATGATCTAATTTTTGTTTTTTGAAGTTTTTAATTTAATTTTAAATTTTTCGAAATTTCAAAAATCCCGCAATCCCGTGGCGGATCCCGCAAATTTTAGAAGCGGGATTTGCAAGATAATTTCTCTGGGTCTCGTCCCGTAAAAAATTTGGAGTTACAATTCCGCAGCGAGACACGCAAATTTCTCTAAATTATGGCGTTTTAGACCCCTTAATGACAGTTAGGGTTTACAGATTTTTCGATTGGTAATATTTTTCATATGGCCCGAAACCAAAAACCCACAAAAGCACCTTTATAAGTTTTCTTAGTCACCGAAAACGATAGAAAACGAAAAAGAAGTTACTGGCAAAGCATTTAAATTGTTTTTTTAACAGGTTTAGTAATGTGAAAAAATGGAAAAATGGAGAACTCCCATCCTTTAATTCAAAATTGTTATTTTAAGCTCGCCATGAAGGTGTTCAACGAACAAACGAAAACTCTGCTCGAAGCACAAATCGCCACGTAAGAATATTTGAAAAATTATCAAAAATTAGGGCTGTAAAGTAAGGTAAATACCTAAAATTTTTGCGCACTTAATACGCACAGATAAGCATTCCAATTGGTTTGGGGCTTCAGCTCAGCGATACCTATTCTTACCTATTTGGGATTTTTAAGTATTTATTCAAGCATTTTGTTGCCTATTTTAGGGATTTTTAAGAAAATTCATTTTAAAAATGTAATAAAATCAAAAAATACACCCCTAAGAAGCAATTTTAAAAATTTCAAAAAATACACCCCCTAAGAATTTGAAAAATTTTCTCAAAAAATTCATCCACCAGAATTTTTTATTTCTTCTTGACAAAATTTTTATGTCCATATTTTCTAAGAAAAGATTAGAAATATTTAAACTATTGTTTAGACATAAATAGAACCAAAATTTTACTCCTTTGTTTGCTTTTTTCTATTAAAAATCGTAATAAATAATTTTATTTCCATTTTCTACCTATTTCGGGGGTTTTTTTACCTATTTAATAATTATTTTGAAATTTTTGTACCTATAAACCTATTTCACAACTTTTCTTACCTAATTTACAGCATTTAATAATAATCAATTCAATACAACTAAAGATAATTTGTTAAAATCATTTTTTTTCGTCTGGTCATTAAAATAATATATTTAGCGTTCTCGACAATTTGCCTCCAAGTAATTGAAAGTGAACAACAAATGATGAATGGGACGTCTCTAAAAAATTAAATTGGATTTTTCAAAAAATGTTTCAATCTCTCTTGACATAACGAACAAAAAAATTTTAATAAAAATCAATTTACTTTATTCAATTTTAAAAATTCTGGTAGAAAATATTTTACGTTTTTCTGTTTTCTTTAATTTTTCACAGGTTATTAGGTGGGATGGCTAACTTTTTCTCCCTAAAATATTATTATTCTAAAAAACTAAATTGCATCTATAACCATGGTGGCAGTTTTAAGAAACGCCCATGGTGGCAGTTTTTAACGACCCAGCACGTTCATTTGGTCTTTATTTTCTGTCCATTTTCTTCTCTGTTTCTAGTTCTCTCTCTATCTTTTTCCTTCCCGTCTCTTCTATCTCTCTCTCTCTCATTTCCATCTGTGCTCTTTTTATCAGACACAAGAGGGAGAGGGAAAAATAAAGGAAAAGAGTCAACATAACTATCGATAAAATGGAGAGGAAAGGCGCGACAGCAAAGCCTGTGCCACCCACCCACGACGAGAGGAAAAAGCGGGCAGTCTTGGGGACAGCCGAAGACAACAAATAAACAGAAAAATTTAAATCATTTCACGTATCACAATCAGTTAAAGATATAATTTATAGAGACCGAGGCCAGCAGGCCGAGCCCAAGGGCATAGAAAAAATTTGTGGGGGTGGGGTGAGGGGGCCAACCCCCCCCCCCCCCGAAAACAAAAAAATATATACCAAAGAATAATAGGTTTTTAAAAAATGAAGATTGGTATAATAAGTAAAGATTTTTAAAAAATATAAATAATTAAATTATAAGTTTCCATTTGAATTGATGAAGCAAGGCAGAAGCAGTGGAAAACAAAGAAAGAGGCGACGGTGATTTTGGTAAACTTTCGTCACTTTTTTTTTGCCAAACTGCTTCAATGTAACCGGGCTGATGTAGTCGCGGACAGAAAAATTCTGCGGTTTTGATATAGCGCATTGTGGGATTCAAATTATCTCCATTATCTAAAAAATGAAACACTCATATTTCAAAAATTTATCCATATTTTAAAGTTTTTCAATTTAATATTATTTATAAAAAATTATCAAAATAAAATCTCGATGAGTAAAAATTATAAATATTGGAATGAGGAACTTTTCTAGGTTGAAATCTGATCTTCTCAGGAAAATAACGGGTTTCCGGCTTTTAACATTTTGTGTAGGAATTGCGACTTATATTCCTATAATACATTAAAAAGGTGCGGGTCAATGAAAATTAGCCTTCAGCAGCAAAATTTGATAAGTGTTCCCATTCATTTAAATCGACGAACTTTTTTTCCTTTTCATATTACATTTTAATGACAAATTTTTTGATTTTGAGTCAATTTTTCGAGATTATGGGGGTTTGAAACCAGGCCCGAAATTGCGACAAGAACCACTGACAAAATTTAATTTAAATTTAAATCAAATGCTTCAATTAATTTTCCTTATAAATAACTTGATTCCGAAAAGCCGCGAATGCAGTTGCGGGATGCGGATAACGGATTAAAATTGCCGCGGAAGAAAATCTCAGAAGAATATTTTGGGTCGAGGTCGCGCCAGCCCTGCTGTGGGGAGAGGGGGAGAACCGTCCCGCAATTGCCAGCAGCGAGAACGAAATGCTTTTTTCTTTGATGGTAACGAAATGCTTTTTTCTTTGATGGTAACGAAATGCTTTTTTCTTTGATGGTAACGAAATGCTTTTTTCTTTGATGGTAACGAAATGCTTTTTTCTTTGATGGTGACTCTGTTTTCTCTTTGGTTGTGCAAATTTAGTCGAAAATGACACGGCGGTAATTATACGTAAATTCTAATTATAAACATTGAATACAATAAACCAAAAAAATGTGTAATTTTGGGCAAGTTGTTGTCAATTTAATAAAATTTCCATTTTTTCGGTCCAGTACATAGATTTTTTTGCGAGAAAACTTAAAAATTTAATTGATTTAAATTACAATTTTAAAATAGTATTTAATGAAAAAATAATAAACAAAAATTCTTTGCAATTGCATTGATTTGGAAATTTTCTGACCGTTATTTTCTTAATCAAAATTTTTAATTTTTTATATTCTGTAGTTTTTTAAATTTTTCGAGTTTATAAAGTTTTTGTTAAGAATTTTCAAAAAATTTTTTAAAAAAGTTAAAGGAAAAAAATAATAATGATATTTATTTATGCGAATGTTGCATTAAAATAAAGAACTTTCTCTGGCTTTTAAATTGTTTTCGAGCATTTCTCACCTAAATGAGCAGAAGTTCTCGAGTTTTTGTTGAATGAAAAAATTGCTTTTGTAAGAAATAAATAAAATTTTATTTAAATCAATTTTTGACAATAAATATTATTAAAAAATTTGAAAAATGCTTATACCCACACATACATAATTATTTTTCTCTATTTTCAATTTACACTAAAAAATTATTATTTTCCAATGGCTTACTCAATGCCCACGAGCATCATTTTTTAACAAATGCTTAAACTTTTAGATTTGCACCCCTATCATTTACACATTATTTGTCTCACTTTTTTTCATAGCATAGCTAATTTTTTCTATAGCTTTTAAAGTTTTATGTTAACTTTTTAAATTAAAAAATTTATCTATCTTAGTAATGAAGCAAAAGACCCTTTTTACCAAATATAAAAATGAAGAAATTGGTCAAAAATTGATTTTATGTACATAAGAATTTTTTTTTAATTTATTTTATTCAAAAAAATGAAATTCATTTATAACTAGGGTTATAAATTGTATGCACTAAAAAATGCCAAATATGCGCATAAAATATCTCGATAAAAGTTATAAACAATTATTTTTCATTTTGCAAAATGAAAATTTATCTAGTTTAAAAAAATAAAAAATAAAATTGTGCATGTGAAAATAGCGATACTTAACTTAAATAGGGGAATTTTGTGATTTATATTAACTCAAATGTAAATCATTGTATTTCTATGCTAATTAATTAAATTTCTGAAAAGTTTCACCGTTTAAATTTTTAAAATTATATAGATTTTTTAGAATTTAAAGAATAAAAGGCACCAAAAACTTCAAGCTCGAAGCTTCAAACCACGTTAAAAACTCGTTTTTCGTGTGTATTAGGCAATAGCAAGTTAGCAACAAAAAAAAGGCATATGCCTCAAAATCCGGGTTCTCGTTATTAGGCAAGAATATTTTCTGTCAACGAATGAATGTGCCGTTACGCTGCCAAATAGCCAATGGACTTTTAGTCAAAGGGCCTGGAAAAAGTCAAAAACAAAAATAAAGTTCAACCAGCAACAGAACTAAAGTTTGGAAGGGTAAATTTCGGAGTTTCGGTTGTCAAATGTCGGCAAATAAATTTTCAAAAATGATAGTTTAGCAGATAAGTAAAATCTTTGTTTTTCATTTTTTATATGGTGTTAAATTTCTAAATTAATGTTTGACGCTGTAAAAATTACTGCGGTAAAAGCCTGATCAGATACAAGCAATATTCGACATCTTCGACCATCGCCGAATCTTTTTCAGCCTGTGAACTGAATTTTTGGAAGAACTTCTCTTATATGTCCGTCTCAAAAACGAAACGAAAAAAAAAAATTTTCTCACGTAAACGAAAACAATATTTTCTGTATTGTTTTTAAATTAAATATTTTATTTTTTGCTATATATTTATCGGAACTCATATAATTTCATCGTATTTCTATACAAATTAATTAAATTTCTGAAAAGTAATTCGCATGTGAATTTTTTAAATTTATAGCTTTCTTCTTAGAATTTAAGGAAGTTGTGCATGTTCGTCCCGCCGTTGTTGTTGGGGTTGTGCCATCGCCAGCAGTCGACTGAGAACACGAAGGCCCTCCCCCGTCCAAAGTGGTCGAAGAACGGACGGACGAAGCGACGCTCGAATTGGACTGAACATTTGCTCAAATTACATGGAAAACAATTCAATTTAGAAGAAAGACATTGCCAAAATGACATTTTCATTTTTTGCATTAATTTATTTATTAAAATTTCTTTTTTGCGGTTTAAAAATGCAATTTGAATTAAAAACTTTTTTAGAGGTAAACAGCTTTAATTGAAATCCAATTACAAATTTAAATAAATTTGCTAATTCGATTAGCTTTTCCACCTGCTGTTTGTGCTGCTCGCCCCCGCCCATCGGCAGATGGAAGGTGCTGCACATTTTGGCATTGTGCAGCAACGGCGGGTACTGTTGCTGCTGCTGCTGTTGGTGCGCCGCGCTGTCGTGGAACATTGGCCCAACTGCGCCTCCGCCGCCTCCTCCGCCGCTGGTCGAACTGCTCGCTGTCGTGGACGGGGAATAGGAGGCATACAATAAATAGGGGGAGGGTCAGTCCCTCTGACTTCGTTCGTATGAGGGGCCGAAAAAGGTGCTATGCCGAAGTGACAATAGTATGGGTGTGGGCGAAGTGACAAAAGTATGGGTGTGGGCGAAGTGACAAAAGTATGGGTGTTTGTAATAATTAAATTTAATTATTATTTTAATTTTATTTGCTAATTAATTAATTATAACTTAGCTTATACTTAGTCCAATTAATGAAATTTAATATTTAGCGACAGCTCGAAGCATCCTCTACTATGTTTGTAATTTTTAAAAAATTTGAAGAAATTTACAAAACTTGTAACCAAAAAAGCTCGAAAATTTTGACTTAACAGTTTTGACCCTAATTTTTGAAACTCAATAAATTTTTTTGAAATTTAGCAGAATAATAGAGAAATCTTTAGTCTATCTTTTCTTATCAAGTGCGGGTGAAATAATTTAATTTAGAAAAATTTTGATGCATTTAAACGAGCTTACATTTTTTGGATGACCATAAAAATATGACACTATTAATTCCTTCAAACTTTTTTTCTGAAAGAACCAATTTTAATTTTGTTTATATAATTAGATAGCCTAAAGATTTCTCTATTATTCTGCTAAATTTCAAAAAAATTTATTGAGTTTCAAACAAGTTAGGGTCAAAACTGTTGAGTCAAAAATTTTCGAGCGTTTTTTGGTTACAAGTTTTTGTAAATTTCTTCAAATTTTTAAAAAATTACAAACATAGTAGAAGATGCTTCGAGCTGTCGCTAAATACTAAATTTCATTAATTTGACTAAGTTTAAGCTATGTTATAATTAATTAATTAATAAATAAAATTAAAATAATAATTAAATTTAATTATTACAAACACCCATACTTTTGTCACTTCGGCTCACCACGGCCGAAAAAGGGAGGGACTTCATATTGGTTGGGATGAAAATGTGAAAAATGTGGGGAAAGTCGTATACGAAAGGATAAAAGAGAGGCAACTTCGTAGGGGCAAAAGAATTTTAAATAATTTAATATTTTGCGTCAGATTCATTTACATATTGTCTAATTCGTGTAAAAAAGTCTTAAAATTTAACGAAATAAAGGAACATTGTATTTTCTTTAGGAAAATGACTTCGTTTTTAAAGGACTTTTTCAATTTCACAACTTGTTTTACCTAATAAGAGTTCATAAATTTTTGAAAAGTTGAAAATTTCTTAATAAAACATTAAAAATTTTCAATATTTTCCCGGCAGTTCTTATCGGTTCCGCTGGCTTCCATTGTTCCACGAGTTTCTTGGAAAAAGCGAGCCGCAAAAAAAGGCGGTTTAAAAAATTTGTTGTAGGTGGAGGACTTCATAAATTTTAAAACTTCGGGTCGAACCCCTCTACTATTTAATGTATGATAGGAGGACTGGGACATACTCAACTGCTGGTTGACATGCTGTTGCTGAACTGCCATTGATGATGGCCCATTATTCTGTAACGAAAGGACATTCAAAGATTGCTTTGAATGCGGAGCGCTCGGGAAGGTCTCAATTCGGAATTCTTGTTGTTGCTGCTGTGCTTTGCTGGCATTTCCATTTTTTACCTCATTTGCGACGCCTCCGTACAGCGAGGAAGTGAGCGTTGTGTGGGAGGAGTGACCACCGACGGAGACCATCTCAATATACTCTGATGAGTGGTGTCGTCGGCCCCGCTTCGTTCTGAATGGCATTTGCAGCACCGCACCGCCGCCCGTCTCGGCAGCGGTTCGTCTACGACCCAAACAGCACATGAGCAAATTGAAGAGGCAACCGATGAGGAACAGAGCGCACAACGCGATGCCCAACATGTACAGGCGCGAGAGTTGGTCCATGGAGACGCACTGAAGGTGAGGGGGACGAAGGCGGGCAGAGGGAGCGGCGGCACTGTGAGGGGAGCGATGGCATAAATTAAATCCAAATTTACGTTGGCTGAGTCTGCCTATGTTTGAGTACCGGATAACATTATCCCATCAAAATTTTTAGTTATTTGATCAATTATGCCAATACAAAACATAAAGTATATTTAAATTATACCAAGTTGGCAAAATTGGTCAACCAAAAAAAATTTAGCATGAAAAGTGGGGATTAATTCGCCCACAATTTAATTTCCGCTCTTTGACAAATTAATTATTTTACAAATAAATATTATTATTATGATTAATATTCTAATTTACTCCTGTTGTGAATTGGTTGAATTTGTGAAGTTATAAGTCGACATAGAAATTGGTGAATCGGTTGAGGAAGGCATGACAAAATCCGTTGAATCGTTGATGAACAGGGGATTGTGGTCAAGAGCGGCACTGCAAGCTCCTGTATCTATTTTGGTTCGCTTATCTATGAAACATAATACAGTTTGATAGTCAAATAACATCTAAAAATTTTAATAAATAAAAAATAATAAAATTTATCTTCAAAATTACAAGTGCAATTGAACTAAAATTTATGGATGAAATTGAAAATAAAGAGTGAGAGAAGGACAAACAAAAAAAAAAGTTAATAAATGACTAAAAAGACAAAATAAAATTTGGTTGTGCTGTTATGCTATTCCACCACATCGTCAATGATTAAAAATGAAAAATTATGCAAATGAATTCATAAATTGGCTTTGATATGAGCAGATGCTTTATTCAAATGTTAAATTTCGAATTAAATATTAATGAAAAATCCAGCCAGTTTTGTGTTTGTTTTTAAACCTTTTTGAATTTTAATAAAGCGAGAACATTTTTTGAAATTAAAAAAAATTCTTTCCGAAATTCCGAGTTCTGACACCTAATTTGTTTTTTAAATTAAAGTTTTATTTTTAATTATTTTCATGATTCTGATACTAATCAAACGTGGCAAGGAGCGGTACGCAAATAGGAAATATGGTTGATCAAACCGCAGAGATACGGTATTTTTTAAAGGCCTGAAATGAAAAACGGCACGAAAAAGAAGGGAAGGAAAAGGGGTACTAATTGGGTTTGTATCCCCCTTCTGGGTTGAAATTTTTCAAAATTTTTTTTGTATTGTCATAATTGTTTTTAGACCAATGCAAACGCTTAAAAAGTTCGAAGGGGAACACAAAAAAAGATTTGGCACGCATAGATTCCACATATCGCAGAATAGTACCCAATAAAACATAAATCACTATTTAATTTGTCACTTTAAAGTAGAGTCCGGCGGGATCGGGACTCCCGCGGGATTTTACGGGATTCCCGCTCACGACTCCCGCTTTTTTCGGTGAACGGGATTTTTAACGGGAGCGGGATTTTTACGGGATTCCCGTTCGGAACTCCCGTCCCGGAAAATTTTGAACTCCCGATCCCGCTCCCAGAAATTTTTACTCAAAAACGGGAGTAAAAATGCACTGGTAAGAATTGAGTTTTTTTGGTAAAAATAATGTTTTTCATTGAAAATTTGTTAAATATATAGCCAAAATTTCAAAAAAAATTTCCCGGCGGCGCCTACCGGCACCGCCGGCCTCCCTCCTCCTCCTTGGTCACCAAAAGTTTTTTCAAGAAATACACCGCAAAAAGTTTTGTAATTAATAAAAGGAGTCAAAAATATAAAGTTAATAAATTTTTTATTCGAATAAACTATAAAAAATAATTTATTTAAGAAATTTGAAAAATTTTCTGATTTCGACTCAAAAATAAGATTTTTTTATTTCAAATTTCTCCTTACTAAATTTTTCTATATATTTTTAATTTAATAAATTGATTGTCCTTGAAATTTGTGCATTAAAAATATTTTTGTGAGTTTTTAGTTAAATTTCGAATTACTCCCGCTCCCGCCCGGGACTCCCGTTAAAAATGGGCGGGATTTTAACGGGAGCGGGATTTTCACGGGATTCCCGATCCCGCTCCCGGAAAACTTTGAACTCCCGATCCCGCTCCCGGAAAATTTTGAATTCCCGATCCCGCTCCCGCTCCCGGAAATTTTTTTTTACCGGACTCTACTTTAAAGCAATTGTGACAATAAAAATAAAAAAAGAAATTTTGAAAAATTTCGACCCAAAAGGGGGATACAATCCAAATTAGTACCGGAAAAGGCACGGCAAACGAACGAAAAGCCTGACAAAAACACGTGAAAATGTACGCAAAAATGAAAGGATATGTTAATTGGTAAAGCAAAATAAGGACAGGGTTTAAACTTGGCCAAAAACATAAAAAAGAGTCAAATTAGGAAACAGCATAAACAGGCGAAAAGTAAAACTGGCAAACTAAATAAAATTTAACGTGAAGCAAAGTAAATGCCAATAAAATAAGAAGCAGCTAATAATGATTACATACCATTGCTTGGTAAAAGTGCCAATAAGCCGATCACGGCACAAAAAACTCGTGTTCTAAGTACGGGTATATTGATTTACAACAGGGTGCCCAAGTGTCCTGGTTTTTCAAATTTGTCCTGAATTTGAGGCTACCTATCTGAAAAATCAAAAATGACTGAATTTTTAGATTGTCCTAAATTTTTTTGTTTATTTTTCAGCATTTTTAAATGGTTTAAATACTTTGCTCACTCTTTTATTCTACCGTTTTCAGCGCCTAAGAAAGAAAACCTATAAAAGAGTAAATGAAAATTATAGCTTTTTTTAATAATGACACTTTTAGGCCGAATCCTATTCATTTTTGTTGACCAATTGAAAAAAAGTACTTTAGAGAATCAGTTTTTAGAAATTCTTTCTCAATTATTTTGCACCACAAAGTTTTTTTATTTTTCTTAATATTTCGGACTTTTTTCAATATTTGGTCATATTTATTTAAATATTTCATAATTTTTAATAAAAAAATATAATTTTTTTTTTTGATCACCGTTTCTCCTCATTTCTTCTTCTTCAACATCTTTATCATCCGTTCATATTTCTTTTTGTTTTTCTCGTCCGGCGTTTCCGCATGCAAGTCTTGCGCAATTTGCACTGCGCTTTTGCCCTCGTCGTTTGTCTCGTTAACATCCGCACCGCGGTTGAGCAGAAGCTGAAAATTCAATGAAACTACAATGTGATTTCGCTTCCAAATTCTATGGATTTTTAGAAAGAAGATTTAAAAATTTTCGTAAAAATTTCAATATCTTAAATTAAGGTTGCAACCCCAACCCCGAAATAGCCATTTTTCGTTGTGATCCCAGATTTTGGTAAGAAAATATAAAATTTGGAGACCATTCTGTAAATTTTAATTCAAAAAAATCAAATTCAAATGCAACACAGCGTCAGAAAATGTGTTGCTGTACAAAAAAATTTGAGTGTGTATCTAAGTTTTGCATTGGGCTGATTTAGAAAAAAAAATTTTATAGTGAATTTCAGTCAATTCGACGTTAGTTTTTTTGAAATATGCGCCCTCAGTTTGATTTTAAAATTTCAAATAAGGATCACAAAAATATTTGTTTTGAAAAACTTTGATTTGGAATAAAAAACAATTTTTCTACGATGAGTTTACCTCAACAAGTTCAATGGTTCCCGTCATCACTGCCATTTGCAATAAATTGTTGCCGTTGGACTTGGCGTTCACATCCGTGCCGCCGTCCAAAGACTTCGAAATGGTCCAAATGTCGCCGTTTTTGATCGCTTGGAATAACGTCGGCGGAAGGTAGGCGGAATTGGCTTGCTTTTTGTCGTCATTTCCTTCGCCTCTTTCAATGTCCAAATTGTGAGAAGAACAAGGTTGATCAGCCGCATTTGTTGTTGGTGAATTAGCAGAAAACGGTGGAAGGCTGCTGAACGTGGGAGGGGGAATTGTTGTACAAAAATAAGACCAATAAGCACCAAGCGCGGAAAATAATAAAGAAAAAACATTTTTAGAAATTTGGTCTTTAATTGAGCAATCGATAAAAGTAAGACGTAATAAATAACAAAAACTAACGGTCTACCTCGGTTGGGCCCCGGCACGTTTGGGCCCCAGCATGTTTTTGGACAATAACTTTTTTCTTTGTCAACCAAATCTAACAACTTGGTATCATTCGAGAGCTCTTCAGATGCCTAATAGCCTGCTAAGTTCCAAAAAATTTCGTCAATTTTGAACAAATTTATGGACAAAAGTTGGAAAATTTGGTTTTTTGAATTCTTCTGGCCATAACTTTTTTGAACCTTAACCAAATTTTTCAAAATTGTGCAGGCTAATAGAGCACACTTAGGGCTTTCGAATAATACCAAGAATGTTGGCTTTGGTTGATAAAGAAAAAAGTTATCCGCCGGGGCCCAACTGAGCCGGTCCCAAAACTAACGATAAAGCGAATTGCTCATTTATATTTATTTATTATTTACTAATTTTTATTATTATTGTTATTTTGATTCACTTTTCTGCTGTCGGCTCGACGGCTTTTGCTTTGCCAGGCGCTTTCATTTTGGTCCAAACTGTTTTGAAGAACATTCCTTTTTTCTGCCGCATTTGCTTCTTCTCCACAATCGAATGGTCGTGAAAACCGCGAACGAAAACGGCACCACGTTCGACCACATAAACGGCACAGAAAGGGCATTTAACACTGAAAAAATGACACAAATAAATTAAGGAATACGTGCTATGATCATACATTTTAAAATGGGGGGGGGGGGGGGGGGTCAGCGGCCAATTTTGCGAAGGGGTCCGGCCATGAAAGCTTCAATTTCAAAAAACCATTTCCCAATAAATGTAAGCAGAATCTGCGGAATAAACGAAGCAATGAAAAGCCTTAATATTCCATCACCGACCGATTGCAGTCCATGGAGTAAACACGCAAAGTGCCGTCGGAATTCCGTATGATGGTTGATCGGCTAAGCCCATACTGAAAAAAAAAAGTTATGGCCTCCCAAAAATCAGGGCAGGACGAAACGTCAATACAAGAAAAATTAAAATTAATTGCACCCCATGCTGAAATGCTTCTGATGAGTTATGTTCCTCCATTCCTTTAGTCATATAAAAATGTTTTTTATTTGAAGGGCCATAACCGAGTGGGGATGTTGTGGGAATTACTGCCTTCACCACCGAAATTGTTTTTGGTTATGGACCATCGCTTTTCGATAAAAAATATACGAAAAATAAAACAATATTCAATAAAGTTTTATATTTTTAACATTATTAAAGTTTTAAATATTTCGGAACTTTTTAGGGTAGGAGTCGAAATCCAAAGGGAGGAGCATTTTTTATTTCAAATTCACTTTTGAATAGAAACATTAAAAGCTGCAATAGGGAAGCAAAATCCACTATTTCCTAATTTTTAGCACCCGGTAAAAAATATTTCGGGAAAGGAAACGGAAAAAAAACGAAAAAAAAAACGGAATGGGGATTCCCGTCTTTTTTCCACAGGAATACCGTTCCCGCCGGGCATTATTAATTATCATTATTTCAAAAAAAAACGATTTTTTGTTTTGCAAAATAAAATGGCTGAAGGAATGAAAATATACACAGTAAAATCGCGTCAGTCAACAAATTGCGTCCCCCGCGAAGAGAGAGACGGAGTACAGTAACTTTTAGTACAGTAACTCCTTTCTTTTTTGCTTTTTGGTCAGAATATCCTATACCTTAGAGCTTTCAAAAGGTATAACTAATTTTGTAAGTTAAAGGAAGCTGATTATGGCACAAAATTTGGCCAATATCCAATTTTCGGTGCCAAATTTTGCGTTATTTCAATGGACGACCTCATTGCAAAAGTCGCGAATCAGTGCCCGCTGCTCATCCGTTGTGCATTCCCCCACGTCAAAGTGCATTAGCCATTTCCACGCTTTGCCAAAACTGTCCAAATAATCGCTGTGGTCATCACCGGCACCAGCTTCATTTTCAACAGCAACAACTTCATTTGCAAGGCTTTTATCTCCATTTTGATTTGAATTTGATGAAGCAGTAATGAAAGAAGCGGCGGAAGACGAAGCGTTGGCATTTTCATCGCACTTTTCAATGCCAAAGCACCCGTTTTGCTTATTGTCAGTGCCAATTGGCGGCGTCACTTTTTGCTGTTTTTCCATTAATGGAAAACGTTTGTGCAGTTTTGTCGGGCGAGAGAATGGGTTGCTAAAAAAGGCGAGTGATTTTATGGGAAAATAGTTAAAAATGAGCATTTTTCCGGGTCTTGCCGTTAGGTTTTAAAAAATAATACGCAAGTAACCGTAACTCACAACGAACATATGAAAGCTTTAAAACAAAAAACAGATTTAGTGCTGACATCAATGTCAAAAAATCATAAAAAACGTAATTTCAAGGATACAATAACAAAAATTTTGTTTTTAATTTTTTTTTTTTTGCAACAAAAATTGTCGAAGAAATTTTTCAACGGAATCGCCAAAAACCCAGTCCCTTTGAAAAAGCTGCTATCCTACCAGAAGGTGATCACAAATGCTGGAATGCCGCACAAAAACGTAAGTGCCAAATAGGCCAATTGATCTCGGATGATGTCCATTTGCTCTTTCTTTGGCTCCTTTGGCCTTGCTGTTGTTGTTGTTAAAGGAGTAATTGTTGTCAATTCTTTTGTTGTTGTAAGAGGAGTAATGGTGGTTGTAGTCACTCCGTTTGTTGTTGAAGTACATTTTCGAACCGGTGGGACAGAGTGTTCATCAATAAAACATAAGACCACCGACGAGTCAATATCGGAGGTATCGGCGACATCGGTGGCCAAAGTGTAATTGCTGTTGAACAACAGCAGCAACACGAAGAAAGCAAACTAAACAAAAATTTGTGGAACAAAACTTTTAGAAAAGCCCTTTTTAATAATTTGATATAAAAAACATTAAAACATTCAGGATTATTGCTTACTAGGTTTTTGCGGAAAGCAGCAAACAATAAAAAGATGTATAGTGCATTGCCAACAAACTTAAAAATTATTTATTGACAATTAAATTTAAAAAAATGATGGTGCTTTATATGGATCATTTTAAGCATATTTGCTTTATTGCTTCTGCGTTACTGTGGTTAATTGTGGCTATGCTTTTTCCAATCCAGAACCCATTTTACCACTGTAACCAGGCCGGTAGCCGGAAAAAAAATTTGGAAGATTTTTTCGAAGAGGCAAAAAACAGGGATATGTAGCGATTTTGTGCAAAAATAACAATTTAGCCATTTTTGAGTTTTAACCGGGGTTTCAAGCAATTTTTTTTCAAAAAATATTTGACATAAAAAATGGTGGTCAAATTTTGAACGGCTTTTTCAAAAATTTTCTTAAAACTTTTATGAAAACGCCAAATAGGTTATTGAAAAATAAAAAAAACAGATAAATTGGTTTTAAATCTAATAAAATTTTGATTTTTATTTAAGGCATACAAATCGTACGTCAGGTTGTGAGAATGTTTTGGGACGGTCCGAGTTTGGGAAGCTGGAGATGACATAAGACAAATGCAGTCCGTACATGCGTGTGTACTTAATTAAATATTTTTATTATTTGTATAAATCTTTTCTGATGGATATTAAATTGATTTTTTAAATATATTTATTTTTTATTTATTTCATCTAAAAATTTACGTCCATTCCAGGCTGAAGGCGTGCCTCGAAGGTCACTTCCATTGGCAACTCTTCGGGTGCGTACACAATTCGACCATCTTCCATCAAAATAGTGCCATTTGTTGACGACCTTTTGAACATAATTTAGAAATTTCTGTACGAATTTTTTTTATTGAAAATTTCGTGAAATTTCACTTATTGCCAATTTTGAGGCTCCACGCCTCGTCCGGAATGCGCAATGTTTGGATGGGCCAATTTGATGAGCGGCATCGGTCAGTGACGCAGAAACACTCCGAGTAGCCGTAAAGGTCGGACTTGCGCAGGTCAAATGTGCCGGGACGGTACTGATCACAGCGGGGGCCAATCATATTTTTCTAATGGATAAATTTTTTTTTTAAATTTAAACAAATTAGTTAAAAATTTTAGACCAATTGAGGAATTGATCAAACAACATCAAAGATGTGGACAGGATTAGACCAAATCATAAAGCTGATCAAAAAAAAAACCTTATTAAATTGGCAATATTTTTCAAACCACTCTCGGAGATATAATCAGAAATTTAGACTTTTCAACAAACATTATTTAGACTAATTTAGAGATTGTGTAGAATTTTTTTTTGTTTAAAATAAATTAAATTTTTATTTCAATTTTCCCCACCTTGCAAAGGCATCGTGCCGTCCGAACTTTGCACACGTCATCGGTGGTGCCACTTTGCTCACAGTCACATTCACGGCACTCTGTAAACGCGTAGTAGCCGGCCAGACATTGGCTATTCTTCTCGGCACACTGATGGTTGAGCCCACATTTGCATTCTTAATTTACGAATATTGCCCCTAATTAGGCAATTTCTAATTGCCTATAATACTCGGTTATCCGATAAATGGTATAAATGACGGAAGATACAATAAGACTAGGTTTAAATTGTTATTCAAAATTTTAAATAAGCTAAACCCTTAAGGCTTAAAATCACAAAAATTGGTCCTTTTTTGGTGAAAATCTGTTAACAAATTTCCCCGGCGGCGCCTATCGGCACCGCCGGCCCCCCTGTTCCCGAAAGTTTTTTGGAAAAACCGCGCCGAAAAAAACCGGTTTTTTGAAAAGCAAAAAAAAAGGTCATCAAAAAAAAATCGGCGGCCGACCCCCCTTCGCAAAAAATTTGACCGACCCCCCCCCCTTTTTTAATGTATGATTAAAGCTTACAAGGGAACATTCCGAACTGTGAGTGTTCAAATCACTTTAAAACCACTTCTATCGTGTAGAGCATGGTGGATTTACTATTGTAAATTTTCGGCTTTTTTGGCTACGGCGCCAAAAGTGATCAGAAAAAAGTGATCAAAGTTTCGAAAAATCACTAAAAATGACAAAATTTTTAAAAATTCCTCAAAAATTCAAAAATTATGATAAGGTTATCAAACTTTTTTTTAAAATGATCAGAAAATAATTCTCTATCAAATAGAACCATAAAACTAAATAAAATACCTGAATAAAAATATGCTAGGTAAAATAACACTTTGAAAAAATTCAAAAAAATTCACCATCTGCCCAGCGGATCTGAACCCATGACAAATGGTCAAGAGGAAAAAATGAATCAAATTAACATATTTTTGCTGGCATTTTTATTTGATCACTTTTTTCTGATCATTTTTGGCGCCGTAGCCAAAAAAGCCGAAAATTTACAATAGTAAATCCACCATGCTCTATACGATAGAAGTGGTTTTAAAGTGATTTGAACACTCACAGTTCGGAATGTTCCCTTGTTAGCATTATAAGCATAATTATGGTTTAAATTAAATAAATATATTAGAAAAATGCCAATTTTTTAAAATTTAAATTTTCTCACTGATGCAGTCCGGGAAATTGTAATAGCCGGCCGCGCACCGATCACATTTTCGTCCAATCACATTCGGCTTGCATTTGCATTGTCCACCATATTCGGCACAAGGGAAGTCCAAAGTTTCTTAAAAATTTGAAAAATTAGAATTTTAAATCAATATTTATAAATTATGATAAAAGTACCCCGAATGTTGTAGTCGCATGCCAATGCCGTGGCATTGAATTCGGTGGTCAGTGAAAAGATTTTTTGACGACAATATTTGCTTGCGTTAGAAGGACTAAAAATTAGGGAAAATAATTTATAAAATCATATTTTTCAAAGTGAAATCACATGGGAGCTGCTATATGTATATAGCCCAGCGTCCGAAACCGAAATCAAATTTAAGGAAAATGGGAGGAATTTGTAACAGCCTGAACCCCACCCCTTATCTTGAACAAAAAAGTTGTGAAAAAATTTTGCTGAGCAAAAGAGCAAGAAAAAGTCGTCAATCGAAGGCAAAGGGTCGACCTTTCGCCATTGTTGATGAGATTTTTAAAAGAAATTTCTTTTAAAAAAAATGAATTTTTTTTTTGTAATTAAAAATTGCCATTTTGTGCAGCTTATATTCATGCTCTTCAGGACTTTATTGCTTAAAATTATATTCAAATTCTTTTTTTTTGGCAGAAGAATGAAACTAATAACCCCTACCGCTTAAAGCTAACTGATTTTTCAAAATTTTCAAATTTCTATCCCCCCTCATCTCATCCTTGGATATTAAAAACGTACAGGTTATGGAAATTGTCGTCCGAGCATTTGTCCACAAATTCGTTGACCAAATCCAATGGCAACGGGCGCAACACTTTGTCCGTGTACGGCTCCAACGGTACCGCCATCAGATAGTCAATGTAAATGGGCCATTTTTGATGGGTTTGATTGGAGTAGAAGATCAGCACGTATTTGTCATACAGCCGAAAATGATGTTGGCCCGAGTGCGTTTTGTCCATCTAATAAAAAAATGGATTTTTAAATGGTAATTAGCTAATTAGTCAGATTAGGTCCGTTAGAAGGGCAAAGTAAGGAAAATGCCGACCAAGAAATTAAAAAAAAACTAGTTAAATAAAGAATTAATAGATTTTTTAAATACTCATTTATAAAAAATTTATTGGCAAGATATTGATCACAAAATAATTTTTAAAATTAAAACTATTTTTAATTTATTTTCAAAAATCATAAGCCATTCTAAAATAAAAATTTAAACCTAGTGATCAGGAATAAAATAGTTAATTATTTAAAAAAAATTCCTACCACAATTGTCCGGCATCCGCTCATAGACGGACAGTAATGGAACAATGCGTCTCCAAAGTGTTCATTTTGGATCAACACATCGACAACAATTGGCCGGTTTTCCAGGCTGAAGTAGTGGACAACGAACACATAGTTGTCCGGCATCGCAACAACACCCTCAATGTCCAATGTGCCCTGAACGTTTTAATATATAACGTTTTAATATATAATTTTCTTAATTATAAAAAATTCGATAATGTTTTTTTAAGAATTAAGAAATTAAATAAAAAAATTTAATTTCGCTAAAAGTTTTAAATTCATTAATTAATATTTCTCGCAAGTTTCACTAGGCTATTATGTCGACATCGAACGGTTCATTTAATTTTGGATTTTCATAATTAGACGGGAGGGTGGTAAAAACAAAAAAAATATTGGTGGCGGGGGGAGGGTGGCAAAATTTCAAAAATGTTGGTGGCGGGGGGAGGGTAGTAAAAAATTTCAAAATTGGTGGCAGGGGGTGGGTGGTAAAAACAAAAAAAAAATGTTGGTGGCGGGGGGAGGGTGGTAAAATTTCAAAAATGTTGGTGGCGGGGGGAGGGTGGTAAAATTTCAAAAATGTTGGTGGCGGGGGTGGGTGGTAAAAACAAAAAAAAATGTTGGTGGAGGGGGGAGGGTGGTAAAAAAATTTCAAGGAAATTGGTGGCGGGGGGGGGGGGGGTGGTAAGAACAAAAAAAAATGTTGGTGGCGGGGGGGGGGGGGAGAGTGGTAAAAAATTTCAAAAAATGTTTGTGGCGGGGGGAGGGTGGTAAAAACAATGTTGGTGGAGGGGCGAGGGTGGTAAAAAATTTCAAAAAAAAATTTGGTGGCGGGGTGAGGGTGATAAAAAATTTCAAAAAATGTTGGTGGAGAGGGAAGGGTGGTAAAAAAATTCAAAAAAATGTCGGTGGCGGGGGAGGGTGGTAAAAAAAATTTGGTGGCAGGGGGAGGGTGGTAAAAAATTTGGTGGCGGGGGAGGGTGGTAAAAACAATGTTGGTGGAGGGGCGAGGGTGTTGGTGGCAGTGGGAGGGTGGTAAAAAAAATTTGGTGGCAGGGGGAGGGTGGTAAAAAATTTGGTGGCGGGGGAGGGTGGTAAAAAAAATTTGGTGGCAGGGGGAGGGTGGTAAAAAAATTTGGTGGCGGGGTGAGGGTGGTAAAAATTTCAAAAAAAAAATGTTGCTAGAGGAGGGAGGGTGGTAAAAAATTTAAAAAAATGTTTGTGGCGGGGGGGGGGGGGGGGTGGTAAAAAATTTCAAAAAAATGTCGGTGGCGGGGGAGGGTGGTAAAAAAAAATTTGGTGGCAGGGGGAGGGTGGTAAAAAAAATTTGGTGGCAGTGGGAGGGTGGTAAAAAAAATTTGGTGGCTGGGGGAGGGTGGTAAAAAAATTTGGTGGCGGGGGGAGGGTAGTAAAAAATTTCAAAAACTGATGGTAGGGGTGGGGGGGCGATAAAAAATTTCAAGAAAATTGGTGGCGGGGGTGGGTGGTAAAAAAAAAAAATTTGGTGGCGGGGTGAGGGTGGTAAAAATTTCAAAAAAAAATGTTGCTAGAGGAGGGAGGGTGGTAAAAATTTCAAAAAATGTTTGTGGCGGGGGGGGGGGGGGGGGGGGGGGAGGGTGGTAAAAAAAATTTGGTGGCAGGGGGAGGGTGGTAAAAAAAATTTGGTGGCAGTGGGAGGGTGGTAAAAAAATTTGGTGGCTGGGGGAGGGTGGTAAAAAAATTTGGTGGCGGGGGGAGGGTAGTAAAAATTTCAAAAAACTGATGGTAGGGGTGGGGGGGAGATAAAAATTTCAAGAAAATTGGTGGCGGGGGGTGGGTGGTAAAAACAAAAAAAAATTTGGTGGCGGGGTGAGGGTGGTAAAAATTTCAAAAAAAAAATGTTGCTAGAGGAGGGAGGGTGGTAAAAAATTTCAAAAATGTTTGTGGCGGGGGGGGGGGGGGGGGTGGTAAAAATTTCAAAAAAATGTCGGTGGCGGGGGGAGGGTGGTAAAAAAATTTGGTGGCAGGGGGAGGGTGGTAAAAAATTTGGTGGCAGGGGGAGGGTGGTAAAAAAATTTGGTGGCGGGAGAGGGTGGTAAAAACAATGTTGGTGGCGGGGGGAGGGTGGTAAAAAATTTAAAAAACTGATGGTAGGGGTGGGGGGGGGAGATAAAAAATTTCAAGAAAATTGGTGGCGGGGGGTGGGTGGTAAAAACAAAAAATTTGGTGGCGGGGTGAGGGTGGTAAAAATTTCAAAAAAAAATGTTGCTAGAGGAGGGAGGGTGGTAAAAAATTTCAAAAAATGTTTGTGGCGGGGGGGGGGGGTGGTAAAAATTTCAAAAAATGTCGGTGGCGGGGGGAGGGTGGTAAAAAAAATTTGGTGGCAGGGGGAGGGTGGTAAAAAAATTTGGTGGCGGGGGAAGGGTGGTAAAAAATTTCAAAAAACTGATGGTAGGGGTGGGGGGGGGGGAGATAAAATTTCAAGAAAAAAACTGATGGTGGGAAGGAAAAAACATTGTTGGTGAGGATGGAAAAGAAATTTCATAAATTTGGTTGTAGGAGTGAGACAAGAAATTACAATGACCACGAACTGAAATTTCCAAAAATCAGACTAATTTTAAAGTGAAGGGGAATTGAAAATTTTGAGAAAATTAAGTTGAATTTAGTGAGTCATCTCCCTTTTTTCATCTCCCTTTTGTTTTTTGTCACCTTATACAACACAGAAGAGCCGTGCAGCATGTATTGGTCAGTGACAGCATTTTGCTTCCCATTTCTATTCAGTTGGCTTTCCACCGTCACATAATAACCCTTGCGCGCCTGAGGCGTGTGGCCGATGCCAGAAGAATGGAAATATGCCAACTTAAAAGTTACAAAATGCATTTTTTTATGACTGCCTTCCCAAAATGAATAAGAATTTTTGACTTCTTTGTCCATAAAAAGTCAGTATAGGACTTTCATTTCCTAATGGTAATTTAAAAAAAAATTCAATTTGAAAACTTTGACTTTGATCAAATCCAATTTCAAAAAGCTTTCTTTTCACTATCACCACTCACTTTGACGAACGAAGCGGCGAGAAAAGTCTCCAAAATTTTGCTTCTTTGGATAAATGCATTGGCCAATTGGTTGCGAACATCACCGGCGTATTGCAAAGTGCGCAAGTTCAGAAAATTCGCATAACACCATTCTTCCTTGAAAGTATCTAAAAAATATCTCAAATACAATGTGAATGATATAATTGTGTTGCTTGACTAATCAAATTTTCGAGTTAGAAAAAGCCAAGCGTAAAAAGCTTGAGAAATGAGTCAAAAAGCAAGAAATTTCTCGACTGGAAGACCAGTGCATTATTTTTTCCAAAAAGAGCAGTTCGTTCCACCCGAATCGTTCTATTTTGTAAAGTTGGAGGCATGTGTTCCCCGCCGCCAACGGAATTGAAAAACTTTCCCATAAAAAATGGACAATTTTGTTTTAAGTTTTTACTCAATTTTCTTAACAAATTTTAACCCAAAATTTAAAAAAGCTATTCGAAAGCCCCTCAAATTTTTGGGTACGGGTCTTTGATAATAATTCCAAATGGCATTTACGGTCAATTGCCCCAAGTTGTGCCAGCAGAATGAGGGAGTGCTCAATGTGTTCACGCGAAGGCACGTCCATCAAGTCGAATCCGCAGATGTCGTCGACGCCACACTTCTTCAGACGGAGTGTCACACTGTCCAAATTAGCATGCTTAATCTGAACAAGAAGACAAATGGACGAATGGAGGAGACCATTTAAGAAAGCAATTCGATGATCAATGATCAACGACCGATTTTGGAGTCCAAAAAATAACAAAAATAAATAAATGTTTATTTTTTTAAGACGAAGGAATTGACAAACCAAACTGACACTTATTGTTAGAAAAAGAATTTCAAGCACCTGAAATGCGTTGCTGTTCTTATGTGCCCAAATTACGATGGTGAAGCCCATCAAAAACAATATAGAAAAAAAATTCATTTTTTTTTCTGAAGAGGCCTGAAACGCACTAAATTTAGGGATGCCAATTATATGTAAGAACAAAAAATGTAAAATCGCGAAATATATAAGCCAAAATGATTGTGTTGCACTTTATGAGTCCAATCAACTAAGTAATAATACCTGTTTATAAAATGACTTTATTCATGTTCGACCAAAACCCCTATCTTTTTGCTATTATTCGAAAGCAAAAAGTCTGAATAATGTAATAATACGAGAAACCAAAAGAATGCTAACATTTAAAGAACGTTAGTCACAAACGAAAATAAGCAACAATTACTTAAACAATCATATATTTTTTGGAAACTACCCAAATGATGAGCTTTTATATATTTTAGCTTCTTTAGACTTTGTGTTTCGAATGATACCAAAAATATAGTGTTTGTTCGAACATAAACAAAGTTATGTTTTAAAAACCAGGCATTGTTAATTGAATGGACTCATAAAACATAATGTTCTTTTGAAAAAAAGATCGATTTTTTAAGAGTGTTCATAAGAATTTATATAATTCTCAAATAAACTCAAAACATATGTATTTAAAAAAAACAACAAGTGAAAACATGTACCAAAAATTGCGATATTTCGATTTTTGGGTATGTATGTATGAAACTAACAAATAAGTACAGGGATGTCATTCCAAGAATATATCCAGGATGCAAAAAGTCAAGGATTTAATGAGTGCGTTGAAGAGAGAACGAGAGAAAAGAAGAAAGAGAGAGGGAGTTAGCGATAAGTGGAAAGGAGAAAGAAATAGAAAGAGAAAATCAGAGAGACAGAGAAAGTGATGAAGAGAAGAAATGCGATAGGGAATAATAGAGAGAGAGAGAGCGAGAGAGAGAGAGGATAGAGCGAGTGAGTGAGAGAGAAAGAGAGAGAGGGGATAGAGTGATGAGTGAGAGAGAAAAATATAGACAGAGTGAGAGAGAGAGAGAGAGAAAATAGACAGAAAAATCGATAGAAAGAGATGGAGATAGAAAGACATAGCTCTATGATGGTTGTTCTCTCTGATCGATCAAATAATTGTGCTCCTCCTTCAATTTAATTTATTTATTTGTTATTTAAATTTCTTCAAATAAATTTGTAAATTGTTTTGCTTTTTGGAAGAAAGAGAAAAAAGAATAACGAACTTAATAAGAGAGAGATTAAATGTAAGAGAGAGCGAGTAAAGTTTGGCACGAGATAGAGAGGAGAAAAAAAAAGAAACATGAATAGGTCGAGAAAGAGAAGGGGGCAGATAGAGAGAGAGAGAGAGAGATGGGAGGGAAAATATCGGTTTAAGGTACCAAACTCAAACCTTCTCAAAAAGAGTCAGAATCGATGTAAAAATGGGTAGTTAAAATAATAAAATAAAATAAAAATTTTGAAACATAGAAGCATATTATAAATATGTATGACTATGAGTGTACAATGTCCTAAGTAAATAAATCATAAAAATTTTAAAATGCCTTTGTAGCGCTTTTTATTGTGTGGTCAGCTGACTTCCCGGCTGGATTTGGCACTCCAATCCCGGCACTTTTTCAGCCAGAAAAAGTGCAAGAGCGCCCCTAATTCTATTTTTCCTACCCATTTCTAACCTTTTTACACCGATTCTGGCCGTTTTTAACAATATTGAGTTTGTTCCTCAAACCGATATTTACCGATGAAGTAAGAGAGATGGATGAGCTAATAGAATAAAACTTTTTTAATTTGAATAGCACGAGGTGTGCGAGCGAAGCGAGCACACCTGCTTTAGTACGCAATGAAAAAAGACTAATTTTTATTCAAATGTTTTGAATTATTCGCCGGAATGGATTTTTTCCACTGATTATTTTCCTCATTTTTATACATTTTCACACCGCTTTTTTTGCCGCAGGGATAATTTTTGTAATTTTATAATTCGATTTGTTAACAGATTTTTCAAAAATGACCAAATTTAGCGATTTTGAGCAATTTCCAAGAAATCAAATTATTTTGGGGTCCAGCGGTGCCGATAGGCGCCGACGGGAAAATTTTGAAAATTTCAATGCATAAAAAATGATATTGATTTGTGAGTGGAAAAGGCCTGCTCCTGACCTTTTAAAAAGGTCAAATTTTGTGGCGCTGACACGAATGACTTTTATTTTGCAAAATCCCGAACCTCAAACCCGAATTAAACAAAAATTCGAAGCTTAGGCTTGTTTTATTTCTTCGGTACTGAAATGTTCATTTCACTAGGACTCAGTTGTCCCAGTGTCAGATGGCGTTGCTTCGACTTCATACCTTGATTTAGACTTAGCTCGTCATGTTTTTACGGTGCTATACTTTTTCGTCAGTGAGCATTTTCGTCAGTGTACTATTTTTATTTATTTTGCTGTTTTCCATTTTTTTCGTCAGTGTTCTAATTCGGCAGTGAATATTTTCGTCAGTGAATTAATAAAATTAAAATATTTTCATTTTTATCAAATTCTTTAATACAGTATTTATCGCTTTTTGCCTATGGTAACTCTAGATAAAATAAGTGATTATTTGTACTTTAATAAATGATTTACATAAAAAGAAATTGTTTTAAAACTGTTGAATATTATTAGTAAATTTACTTCTCCAACTTCTTATCTCGCCATCGTTCCCATGCGTTCTCGAGTGCCTATTTGCATATTTGTTTAGTCCTTATCTAGTTTTTGCAATGCATAAAAATTAACGATATGAAAATTCATTCGTTTTCTGCAACCAAAAATGGCTCTTGTTCGATTTGAAGAAGCGAAATCCAACCGTGGCAAAATTCTCCTTTCTCGTCTTGGGTTCGAATATGCTTATGAGAGCGACTCTCGAATCGAGCAAGGCTGGGAATACTGGAAATGCCCAAAACGTCCCCCTTACTGTCCTGGGCGAGCTTGTGTTCAAATGGCGTGGCACGTCGATGCAAATGGAAGTCGTTACAAGATGGGTCGCATGTCAGCCGATCACAACCATGCCGCAGTTTTTGGCCAACTCAATGTAAGCCAAAAAAGCAAACCATCTATTTTTGGTATAGATAAGACAGGCAAATGAGCAAATTCGCCAAGAGGCTCGAAGTGATTTTCCGACAACCAGTCGAAACATTGTCCGAAATGTTCGGGCTGAACTTCCGGTCGATGTGCGTGTAAACGCACCAAGCGCCGTAAACATGCGAAATAATTTCAACATAGCAAAAAGAAAGCATCACGAAGAGGTGTATTTTAGTGTAAATGGTTAAAATAAAAAATTTTTAAATAACTAAATTTAATAACTAAAATTAAAAGGTCGGTGATGTTGGTCTTGATGCTTTGCCAATTGAAAATATTGTCATTCCCAATGCTCTCCAAAATCGGGTCATTTTCAACCAAATTTTAAATGGACATCGGATGATTGTCTTCTGCTCAGCGCATGCTCTCGAAATCCTACGTCAATACAATACCGAATGTGCCATTGATGGCACATTTGAAGTAACAAATTACCATTTTCTTTAATTGCTGTTTTTTAACCGTTAAAGTCATGCCCGCGGGGATTTGCTCAGTTGTACACAATGAGCGCAATCATCGACCATTGTTCAGTCCCATGCGTTTATGGGCTATTGCCAAATAAGGAGGGGGCAACATATGTACGTTTCTTTGAGACAATCAGAGACAGCATTGGCAACAATTGGTCGCCGCAAAGACTAATGAGTGACTTTGAAGCGGCAGCCATTTGCACTTTTTCCAATACAATTGTGGAACATGACAGACCGTTTGGCACTTGGACTTTCACGCACGAATAACAGCCTTGAAGGCTGGCATGCCATATGGAATGCCCATCTTAAAGGAAATCAGCGACTCAGCGGTTTTGTCCGGAAAATGATTGAAGAAGATGAAATGTGGTCTCAGCGAATTATTGATTATCAGATTGCGCCTGCTGATGGAATAAGGGGGCCGCACGCAGCAAGAAAGGGGAAATATGTCAGACAAGACAACAATTTAAATGCTCTTTTCCAGGACATTGGAAACCGTGATCCGCTTGAATATCTTCGGGCCTGTGCTTACCATTTGCACTTTTAAATTAAATTAAGCATTTTTTAAAAACACGAATTCACTGACGAAATCATCCACTGTCGAATTCATTTGAAATTAAATAGGCATTTAAATATTTAAGTTTTTGTGGTGAAAAATAATTAAATTTTATGTATTATCGTGCTTAAGCCCATTTTTGAATAAAATAAATTCTTAGCTATTAAAAGTACACAAAGAAAATAATATATATAGAAAATTGAGCCTGAAATATATATAGTCACTGACGAAAATATTCACTGCCGAATTAGAACACTGACGAAAAAAATGGAAAACAGCAAAATAAATAAAAATAGTACACTGACGAAAATGCTCACTGACGAAATTATCCGCTGACGAAAATCACTGACGAAATCGTTCACTGACGAAAATATTAACCACGTGTTTTTACAGGACCTTTTACCACTTCCGTGAACCGGAATTTTCTTATTTTTTTAATTAAATTAATTACTAGAAAATTTTTAGCATCACTTCAGAAAATTTAATTTTTCGATGTAATATTTTCATATTATTAAAAGAAATCCATAAAATTATTTATAATTCCAAAATTTGACTTAAAAATCCACAAATATTTTTCCTAGAACATTTTTATAAAAGCAAAAAGTGAATGCCAAATAAGCCATTTTCACATTTTACAAAATTTTTGGTAACTAAACATTGGAACTCTCTCAGTTCATTCATTGTCACTGTTTCTTTGTGCATATTTCTCAGCAAATTCGACCAATTCTTTTCTGTTCTCCGCGTTTATTGCTGCTGGCCTCACTTTTCTCATTGCGCACTTAAAATCGACCGCATTCACTTGTCTCAAATTGTTTGGCGTTGTGTGTCTCAACAACAAATCGTTTTGCCATGCGTTTTGAATGGGGCAAAAGGCCGCCTCAGTGCAAAGGGCCCAAAGGTCGGAGAAGGAATAATTTTCAGTGCTAATGGCAATTTGGCTAAAAAGCAAAATATTTTTATATATAAATTACCCTTATTAGGGCTGTGACCAATATATTTTTTAAATATTTTTTATATGCATTGAAGAAAGCAGCTCAAAAATGCATTCAATCAAAAAATATTTTTGGGGTTTTTTGAAAAAAATTTATTTCACTATTTAGAATTTTGCCTATATTTTGTAAATATTTTGGCATTAAAATTTTTGATTTTTGTAATCTTACTTATTTTGGAAAAATGCATTCAAAAATCACGAAAAATTAATTAGTTGCAACTGTAATCAATGAATAAATTTTTTTGGTAGTCTTATGAGCAGTTAATTATTTTTTACAACACAAATTTTTTCATTTTTCTTAAACATTTGCTCAATATTTTGTACTTTTTTCAATATTTTGTCAATATTTCGAATTTTTTTCTAAAATATTTATAAATATTTGGGATTTTTAGTAAATTTTTGTAACAGTCCACTCATGGCAATTTGTGTAAAAAGCAAATCATTTTCATATCCAAATTAATCCTTTGGCCCAACTCACTCCAATTCCTCTTCAGTGAGTGCCAAATTTATGTTCTTATGCTCAAAGATTCTGCGGATCATTTGGCCACGCGTTTTCTGATCCGGCAAATCAACCATAATCCGTTGGGGAAAGCGTCCCAAAATGCCCTCGTCCAATTCTTGCGGCCGATTCGTTGCCGCCAATACTAAAACACTGTCTTTCGAAATATTCATTTGATACAAAAATTCGTTTTTGGCTTTCCGATACAATTCATTCTCGATTGAAAAGCGTTTGTTAAACAATGCATCGATTCCATCTTAAAATAAAAAAGGAAATTTCATAAACAATTGGCCAATTAATTACCAATGAAAATGATGGACGGCTGAACATTTCGGGCCATTTGAAAAAGTGCCCTTACAAGTTTTTCCCACTCGGCATTCCATTGGGACATAATATGAAAAGCGGAAATGCTGAAGAAAGTTGAGTGGCATTCATTTGCGATAGCATTCGCCTGAAGGAAACGGTTATTAACCAATACAATAGTTACTGTTGTTAAATCGAATGATTGTCAAAAACAAATTAGTGATTATGGGATTTGTCGGCCCTAGCGGCAAAACAAAATAAATATAGTATTTTTAATTTGTTCTTTAATTAATTTTTATTTGGCGAATCTTTTTCATGGGTGAGCAGACGAGCGAATTTTCTGTCCATTGAATCCCTTCTCGGGAGGGGCCCCCAATTGTCCCCCTTATTTATGCCTCTTGTAAAGGCTTTTTGTATCCGAACTCACAAGCATTGTTTTCCCATTGCCCGGAGGGCCAAACAACAAAATGGCCTTTGGCGGTGCCCGTAGGCCCGTAAAAAGCGTCGGATTGAGCAAAGGGAGCACGGCACTGCGCTGGAGAGTGGTTTTGGCAAGCGCATTTCCCTCAATGGCATCCAATTTGGTGTCTTTTGTTTCAACGATTGAGCTGAGTATTTCTTCTCCAAATTATTTGTCAACATTTTTCATTATTTCTTTTTTGAATTTGGTTTGGTGACTTATTATTAACTTAATATTTTGAATAATTTTTGTTCTACGATTTTTTTTCATTTTACATAAAAATGAAAGAATGGCAAGAATTTTTGAAATGCAAATTGGCCAAGTCTTGGGATAAATATCTATATTTTTATTGAATCTAATTTCAGTCCGATTTGTTCCGATTAAAAATCAGCAAAATCAAGGCACATTAATTATAAAGATTCACTTTCTTAACTAAGTAGACAAATTAATCTTAAATTAAAATTTTTGAAAGCCTAAGGATCTGAAAAACACTGTAACTTAAACAATGGCCAATTTGAGAACAGAAGATACAGCTCGCTTTTTTATATTAAAAAAGCGTTTTTTTCAAAATTTGTCGTTTCAAAAAATATCTCTAAAGAGTTTATGAAGCCTTTTAGTTTTTTTGACTGTTTTAGCACCTAAGCCTCCAGTTTTGGTGGTTTTTTGAGTAAAAATCGTGCCACCCTTACCACCATCCTAAGAAGTTGATAACTTTCTTTTGTTTGCAATTGTTCAATTTTGTCAAGCGCTAAACCCAGTAAAATATTTTAATTGCTTTTTTCTTTAAAATAATTAATTAATTAATTGATGATAATTACCGTCGCATTCCTCCATCTCTGTTATCAATTTGCTCCTTTGCGCTTCACTTTTTAGCACATTTTTTATTCCTTGAAACACTTTCCGATTTAGTCGCATGTCCCATTTTTCGAGAAAATTACAAAACGTTTTGACAGCACCAAATTCAATATGAAAAACAGTGGAAAATAAATTATTTAATTTATTTAAGAGGTAAAATAATATATTTAAATTTACATTAACATATTTTTGTTTACCATTATTTCAATTTTGTCCAACCCAATGAAAGAAAAATCGAATTCGGGTAAAGTTTCTGAAATTAATGAAAAATAAATTGATAAAATTAATATAATACATGCAAAGGATGGCAAATTCCTTTACCATTTTCCACTGATTAAATGACAGAATGAATGAATGAGTACTCAAAACACTCGGAAATAGGTTAAAAAGAAATGAATCCGACCCGACTCCGGGTTAGTATTTATTTTATTATTATTTTTATAATTTTTTTATACTAGACTTAAACCCAAAACAAATACAAAATGAGTCCAATAAATTTTGGATTTTGCCAGAAATTTATCGGTTTTTTCAAACCAAAAAACGGAAACTTTGGCAGCATTTTGCTGAAACAAGGCCCCAAATATATCAATTTGCAGCACCGATTATGATGCAGAGTACGGCTACGGCTTTTTGCCGAATGCCGTCCATGGGCGAGCCGAGTAAATTGACGAGGCGCGGGACGGCGCCAGCGGCGACAATTGAGCGTGACGAGAAAGAGGTGGACCGGTCCATAATGGCAAGGTTAAACACTGCGCGAATGGCATGCCGGCACAAGTCAATGTTTGCCGAGTCAAGCAATCGGACAAAGTGTGGCAAAGCGCCGGCGCCAATCGCAGCGCGTCTTTGCTCCGCGGTACCGGCGCCGGCAATGTTTGCGAGGGTCGACAGCGCAGCCAATTTGACATCATCACTTGGTGAAATTAATTTAAT
>SIJG01000009.1:2765582-2799283 GCA_023374025.1 Heterodera schachtii | reverse complement strand
GATAATAAGGAGAGGGAAGGGAGAGGGAAAGGGAAGAGAAAGAAGGAGAGAGAAAAAGAAGGAAGGGAAGGGAGAGGGAAAGGGAAGAGAAAGAAGGAGAGAGAAAAAGAGGGAAGGGAGGGAGAGGGAAAGGGAAGAGAAAGAAAGGAGAGAGAAAAAGCAGGAAGGGAGAGGGAAAGAGAAGAGAAAGAAGGAAAGAGAGAAAGAAGGAGAGGGAACGGGAAAATTTTTCTTCATTTCAACTACTTCTCATGTACCAATTGGGCTGAAATTGTTATCAAGCATACCATACCTTCCATGAAAATATTAAGAATCACAAAAAAAAATAGGAAAGTGTAAAAGAAAATTTTTTTATGATTTTTTTCCCAAAAATTTCCCCAAATTTGCTGTTCCAAAATTATAGCTTCAAAAATTGAAGACATGTAACTTTTTTTATAGGGCAAGAAAAAATCTAAAAAAATTCACACCAATAAACTTTTGATGCTGATCAAAAAAGTCCATTGCACCACAGTGATCAGATCACTCCTTCGGGGTGATATGAAAACCCTAAAATGGCTTGAAACCGTGAAAATTTTGTAAAAAAAATTCAAAGGGGGTAGGAAAAAATTTTTCGTGTAAAATGATTATCACGGACAGAAAGAGCATAAAATTTGCTACAAAAGGCAAAAGGCCCCATGTCTCTCTCTACGCCTTACGGACATTTGCGGACGGACATTTGCGGACGGACATTTGCGGACGGACACTTGCGGACGGACATTTGCGGACGGACACTTGCGGACGGACATTTGCGGACGGACACTTGCGGACGGACACTTGCGGACGGACATTTGCGGACGGACATTTGCGGACGGACACTTGCGGACGGACATTTGCGGACGGACACTTGCGGACGGACATTTGCGGACGGACACTTGCGGACGGACACTTGCGGACGGACACTTGCGGACGGACATTTGCGGACAATTTCGGGAAAAAATAAAAAAAATTTGTAAAAAAAATTTCTGAAAATATGGAATGGAGACTGAAAATTAAATAAAACTTTGTTTTTGGGCTTTTAGACCTAACATCTTATTTTTAAATTTCTATGAAATTAATTTCACTACTGGTATTTTAAGTGATTAAAGTAAAATTGGTCCCCAACATCGGGGAAGTGTGAATGTCGCCTGTTACACTCAAATTCGGTGAAGAGTGCTATTTTATCTTTAGGAAAATCTAAAAATTTATGAAACTTTATTTTCCAACGAGGATTTTTTCACTGACATTTTTTAAATTTCTCTAGCCATACAGACAAATCTTGTAGGGGAATTTGCTACCCGCCCCCTGAATTTTCTTTTCCTATTTGTTCGGGATGGAGAAGAACCCAAGACACATAAGTCTTGCTCTACTTTTCATCAGCAGGGAAAGCATTTGAGGCCCCAAAAATTTTCAGAAAAGGAAATCGGAAATCAGATGCCAGAAAATGTCGGGAATCGGGTTTTAGTACAGCTGGTGTTCAGCATTTATAATAGGCTCTTCATTTTGAAATTGTCGCGATTAAGCATGTCTCAGAATTTTTTCTAAAGAAAAAAATAGCGCTCTTCACCGAATTTGAGTGTAACAGGCGACATTCACACTTCCCCGATGTTGGGGACCAATTTTACTTTAATCACTTAAAATACCAGTAGTGAAATTAATTTCATAGAAATTTAAAAATAAGATGTTAGGTCTAAAAGCCCAAAAACAAAGTTTTATTTAATTTTCAGTCTCCATTCCATATTTTCAGAAATTTTTTTTACAAATTTTTTTTATTTTTTCACGAAATTGTCCGCAAATGTCCGTCCGCAAATGTCCGTCCGCAAATGTCCGTACGCAAATGTCCCACTGCGGTCTCTACGACTTCTCTACATGTAGAAAATAAAGGTCGAAAATTGAGTGTCCCAAAAATACAGTATCCTAATTTGTAAGGGATAATTGCTTGAAATTCGTCATTTTTTGGGTAGTCGGTTTTTAAGTTTACCTTCCTCGGCGGCGACGCATCGTAGAGCCATCATTCAAAGGTCATTTTGTAGCAAATTTAGTGCTCTATCTGACCATGTTATTCGTCTTCCAATTAAAAATTTTCCAACCCCCTAGGAATTTTTTTCGACACCTACCCCTGCACTTACGGTATTTGATCTCTAAAAATGTCACTATAATGGAATGTTGTTGGATTTATCGGGTCTTTTTCAAATCAAAAATAGTTGTTAGGATGCCTGTGCATGATGTTCATGTTAATTTGGTGCAGTTTTACTATGCTAGAAAATTGTTAGAGAAGGTCAAAGGCCCCTGAGGGACAGAAATTCTGATCACTCCCGATCACCCCGAAGGAGTGATCTGATCACTGTGGTGCAATGGACTTTTTTGATCAGCATCAAAAGTTTACTGGTGTGAATTTTTTTAGATTTTTTCTTGCCCTATAAAAAAAGTTACATGTCTTCAATTTTTGAAGCTATAATTTTGGAACAGCAAATTTGGGGAAATTTTTGGGAAAAAAATCATAAAAAATTTTCTTTTACACTTTCCGATTTTTTTTTTGTGATTCTTAATATTTTCATGGTAAGGTATGCTTGGTAACAATTTCAGCCCAATTGGTACATGAGAAGTAGTTGAAATGAAGAAAAAAATTTGGAAGCTATAATTTAGGAACAGACTGTAGAAACTTACAGCCAAGTGCAAAAGTCTTTGAACACTCACTGGTGTTTTGAAAAGAGGAGAATAATTTGTTGAGGATTTAAAATAGACAAATGGTTCAACTGCAGAAATTAGCCTTAAAAAGTTATCCCGTGCCAAATATGAATAACCCCATTTTAACCGGTGCAAAAGTCTTTGAACAAAATTTTTGATAAACAGTAACTCAGTTTCAAATTGGCAGAAAAATCTGAAAAAATTCCTGCAAAGCTAACTTCTTATGCTGATCAAAAGTCTTTTAGAGAACAAAATTCTCTACCGAATTTCCTTTTGAATGTTGGGTCTTCTACATTTATACACGCAGAGAAACAGTTCGTGAAAAATAAGTACCATAAAAACGATCATTTTCGATCATTTTCCCTTAAATACGGTATTAATCAGTCATTTTTGAATTGTTCAACTTTTATCCCTCTCTAGCTCAGTGGGTATAAATCGTAGACCCAACATTCAAAAGGAAATTCGGTAGAGAATTTTGTTTTCATTCTGATAGGTTTATTAAAATTTTCCAAAAAAAATTTCCCAGCCCCTTAGGAATTTTTTTCAAAAATTTGCCCGATTTCAAGCCATTTTTTATTTTTATATCACCATGAAGGAGCATCTGATCAAGTTGGTGCAAATGATTTTTTTGATCAGCATAAAAAGTTAGCTTTGCAGGAATTTTTTCAGATTTTTCTGCCAATTTGAAACCGAGTTAAATTTTATTTTGCACCGGCTGTCACAAAGAAATTTTTTGGATATTACAGCTGCGACTTTATTCGATTTGTGTCAAATTATTTGGAAAATAACATCGGAGATTAAAACAAATAATTATCTTTATTAAATTCATTTGATTTATAAAAATGTTTTTAAATGCAAATGTAATTTTATAGAATTCCAAAGAAACATAAAAAAGAAATTCAATTCATAATTCAATTTGCATCCGTATCATCCGTTCCTTCATCACCCTCTTCATTTCCACTGATGTGAAGCCCCTCCAAGGAAAAAAATAAAGAAATAATGCAAATATTATCAGATTATCACTAGGGCTTCAATTATATGTAAATCCATATTTTTTTTCTGGACTGTGGGGCTGAAACACACGAAAAACATTTTTTTAGCTTGGTTTGAAGCTTCTATGGTGGATTTCTATATCCATATTTTCCATATTTTTCCATATTTCGCGATTTATGTCCAAATTTCCATATTTGTCCATTTGTAAATGGGATGATTCCATAAAATTTGACTCATTATGTTGCTTTTCATATCACTTTTTTGCGCCGCGCTTTTTCAAAAAATTTTTGGGAGCATCGCTTTTTGAATTTATTATTTTAAAGTTAATAAGGTGGAGGCTATTCCAGCGGGCTGAAGGCACCGCTGGAAAAATTTTCAGAAATTTGGATAAATTTTTTGAGGAAAAATGGAGAACGTGATCCTACGGGAATCCCCAAATCCCGAATTTTCCAAAAAGTGCGGGATCGCGGACTGGGATCCCGCAAAATCCTGCGCGGGATCCGGTCCCGCTCCGGGTTTTAGTTTGAAACATCTTCCATTTGCGGCTCTGTGGCTGCCTCTCATCATTAATTACGCTGTCTTTATTTATAGGAATGGACTCGCAAATATTTCATGAACATTTTGATATTTTTTATGAAAATTTTTTAAATTTTTTTTCGTTTGGCTAAAAAAACCGAAATTAAAGAAAATCATACAAAAGAAATGAAAAAATGATTATTTTTTGATGCAAAACAACGTATTTTATACTCTATCATTCTCTTATTTTTTCTTTAGCGTTATTTCCAGTAGGCGAAACGTCCGATTTGGCTTATTAGGCGAAATGTCAGTAGGCGAGATGTCCAGTAGGCGCATTGTCATACAACCTTCTGAGACAGTAATGCTGAAAGCCATGCGCCATGTGTTCCCGTCATTTTAGCAATCGGGTATAGCTTCTAGAAATCATGGTCGTTTTGATTTGTTAGACAAAGAAACGCCGAAGCATCGGTTAAAAGAAAAGCCGTTCATAAAACATTCACATGTCTTGATTAAGTGATTCTTTTTTTTCTACATCAGCGTATCAGCAATTCTCTCTTTGGCACTCATTCCGCAGTTTAATTAGGCACGTATTACAACCATTGTCAACGCAGCACCGCTTGGCGTTGAAGGAGGGCTGGCATATTTTGGCAAAACCTACATTGGCACTACTAAATTCGTGGCTGATCGGGGGCGAAGGCCATGCTCATGTCGGACACTTCTCTCTGCGTCGCACACGAACCATTAATCGAATTAAAATATTTTATTCATAAACAATTTTATTTTCACATAATTTTGGAGGAAAAGGCGTGGATGCGCTTGGCTTGGCATTTTGGCATTGACGCCCGGCGGAAGTCATATGATCTCCCCCCAAATAATCTGCCTTTTTCGCCCTTTCCTTTAAAATATTGGGCGGATGGTATTTTTATTTTTATGTTAAAAGAAAATAAATAATAAAGAAAATTTTTTTAAGTGAGCAAAATAGGATTATTTCTATTCACACATTTGAAATTCATGTGAAAAAAGCATTGAAAATTTTCGCTTAAAAAGGCCTTAGAATTCGCTTAAATTCTGACATCATTTCACCTTTCTTCGACTCATTCATTCCAATTTAATAAAATAATAATAAAAAATGCAATTTTTGTTTTTATTCGCCGCTTTCTTCGCTGCCAATGCTTTTTCTCTCTCTGCCCAAAGTGTCGGCAAAGCATCCGCTGAGGACGAAGTTCGAGCAGTAACGGAAGGGGCGGCACCGCAGCGGCAAACGCCGACGGGGAAATCGTTGAAAATGTTCGGCCACGGCCTACGCCATCACACGGGCATGGATTTGCTGATGAAATTCGGCCAGCAGCAGGCGGAGGAGCCCAAGGTGGTCAAATTTTGAAATCCTTTTGCGTCATTATTTTTGAAGTTCAATTTTTTTCAACAAATTGACGGATTTTTGAAAGATTTTGTTTAAATAAAAAAGTATGGCATATTTAATTTCAAAATTTAAAATAATAATTTGCTCTTTCCTTCCTCCATTTCAGTCATTCTCCTCAATGGACATTCTTCGCCTTTTTGATGGATTTGACCACCAGTTTTACCACGATTTGGAGAAAGTGAGAATGAAATTTATTTTCACTGAAAGATAATTGCAATTCGTTTCTTTCCTTTAGGCACAATCGCTTTTTGAAGAAAATGCCAAAGTTGTGAAAAGTCTTGAGAATCGTGTGGCCAAACTTGAGAGTGCAATGGCCAAGCCAGCGGAGCATTGCGAACCCGGCAAAGTGCAATTGGTCTCGGCTCATTACGACACGGTTGGTCATTAAAATTCCACTAATTATTATTATTTAATTTTTTATTATTATTCAATTTTCTGTTAGGCCATTGTTCTGTTGGCTTTGCTGATTGTCCTTCTCCTGTGCCTTTCGTTGCTGTTCGCCAATTTGATGCTCGCCAACTTCAAACGCAAAGGCGTCGTGCAAATGCCGTTGGCAATGATGCGGGGAGAGAGCGAGAGTCTGTAAATTATCGGTATACGGTAATGAAGCAAAAAAAAAAATCGAAAAATATGAGAGAAAATAAATTTTTAGGCTTCTAAGATATTCCAACATTTTTGCAGTAACTTTTTTTGTTGTTGGTGCTCTGTTTTATGTTAGTCCTCCATTCCTAATATACCGTAGAATATTACCTCATAATCATAGTAATTGTCAATTGTAACCTCTAATTTTGCAAATCTTTCTCCTATATAATACACACCTATTTATGAATCAACAACTATTTGTTGTTTGTTTTTTTTGAAAATAAAATATTCATATTTTTGTTTTGTTTTGTGTTCTGCTTGAGTACTAAAGCAAACATAACTCTGCCGAAATAAAAACTGAAAACCTCCCGAAATACCAAAAAATACAGTGAGCCATCCAATCCATCTCATCTGGGCCTTATAATAATATATAAATTTGTTTATTTTTAACTAAATTAATAGATATTTTCGAATGTGGTATTTCTGGGAATAAGTAAGGCGTCCTTTATCTATTTCTTGTTATAATCGGTACGACATTTCGGTTGGCAGATTTCGTCCTGCTTCAATTTATAAGTGTTGTTCGAGAGTCTCTGGTTTCGAATTGCTGGCCTCGAATACGTTTCACTAAATTCTCCATTACATTATGCATTAAAAATCGAATATGAGCCGGATTTAATTATTATTTAAGTAATTTAAAAAATTAATTTTAAGGCACTGAATAAATACTCAAATATTGCCATAAAAAATTGCAACAAATTTTTGATCAAAGTTTTGAAGTAAACCAAATGGGATATGTATGATCAATTGTAACATTTGCAAGAATTTTTTTCAAGAATAATTGTTCAAAAATTTTTTCGCCACTTTACCTATTGCCTGTGAGTCAATCGGACTGAAATTTTTACCAAGCATACTTCCCACATAAATATTAAGAAGACACACAAAAATTGGAAGTGTAGAATTTTTTTTTTAATGAATTTTGCCAAAATGTTCCCAAATTTGGCGTTGAAAAATTAACATTCAAAATTTGAAGGCAATCATTTTTTTCTGCGCTACATAAAAAATTGAAAAAATTCAGCAAAGAATATCTTTGGGTACTGATCAATAAAGTCACTTGCATCAAGTAATCAGATCACTCCTTCAGGGTGGTTTGAAAACCTTAAAATGGCACTGAAATTGGGAAAACCTTGGAAAAAAATTCCTAGGGTTTTTGAAAATATTTTAAAATTAGAAATGAATTTGTGGAAAAAGGAAAACTTTCGCTAAGGAATGGAAATAATATTTATGCAAAGATAAAACAAATTTTGGCCAAGATTATAGCCAATTGAAATATGGGCCTAAAAAATTGGCACCAAAGAGAACATTCTAAAAGGTGAAATTTTTAAATTTTTGTTATTTATAATTTTGGAAAATTTTCTTAAAATAGAGAGAAAATGAAGAAATTAGGAAATAAATATTCACCAAAAGAATGGCATAAGGTTGAAAGAAAATGCCAAAAAATTATTCGTCAATAGGAATAAAATTATAAATTTACGAGAGAACTATTGATTGACCAAAAACTTTATTCACTCTATATGAGAAAAATAGGCGATTAAACCATAAAGCATTGAATAACTCTTCAGGATTTGCTCGGATCGGCTTCAAACAAAAGAGCACAACTATTTTTTAAGGATTCCCTATCGATTGGTGAAAAGCATTTTTTTAAGGGTCAAAATAAAAAAAAGTTTCTTCAGAAATTTTTTGAAAAATTTTCCAAAAAATTTTGACCGCGCGTACACAAACCATCATAACTATGTTTAGAATTAGTCAAATCAAAAAACAAATGGTATTCTGCACATCTACAGATTCTGCTCTTTAAAATGATATAAGATAGATTCGGGTCCGGGTTCGGGAAGTAGTCGAAAAAGGGATTTCAGCCTGCTTCAAAATTTGCACGTTTTTTGCCCAGCATTTCAGAATCCGGCTCAGGGGGATACGCAGGGAATCAGGGAGGTTTTTGAGCGAATTTGCAAAATCTGACACACTAGGAAATATTGATTAAATGCGTAGCGATCGCCTACATGTAAATTGGCAAAATCTATAATGCCGAACTCAAGATTGGTAGTTGGCATTTTTGTACAAGCTTAGAATCTAAGCTAAATAAATTTTTTGCGAAATCGGTAAAAATAGCACATTAGGAATGCTTGGCTATATGTATAAAGACCACCTACGTGCATATTGGCATCGTTTATAATGCCGAACTCAAGATTGGTACTTGGCATTTTTGCACTGAATCCAGCCAACTTCTTATACAACTTTCTGAACAACTTTCTATGCAACTTTCAAACAACTTGCGGCCAATTTTTCAACTTTATAAACAACTTTCGTACATTTTTCTATACAACTTTCAGTACAACTTTTAAAATTTCTAAATTTTATAAAATTTTTAATAAATAATTTGTGGAAGCAGACACAGTAGGAATGCTTTGACATATGCTTAAAAACTACCTACGTTTGAATTAGCATTGTTTATGCTGCCGGACGCAAGATCGGTATTTGCCATTTTTGAAAAAGCTCTGAATTAAAGCTAATTAATTTTTTTGCGAAATTGGAAAAATATCACACTAGGAATTGTTCGTATTATGTATAAAGACCACCTACGTTTGAATTGGCATCTTTTATTAAGCCGAACTCAAGTTTGGTACTCGGCATTTTTGCACTGAATTCAGCCAACTTCTTATACAACTTTCAAACAACTTTCGACCAATTTTTCAACTTTATAAACAACTTTCATTGAACTTTCCATACAACTTCCAACACGACTTTTAAAATTTACAATTTTTATACAATAAATAAAAATACTTTGCAAAAATAACACAATAAGAATGCTTGGGTATATGTGTAAAATTCAACTACGTGCGAATGAGCATGATTTATAATGTCCTACTCAAGATCGGTTCTTGGCATTTTTTGAAGCCTGAGCTAAGCTAATAATTTTTTTTGAAATCGGTAAAAATAGCACATTAGCAATGCTTGCTTTATAAACAACTTTCATTGAACTTTCCATACAACTTCCAACACGACTTTTAAAATTTACAATTTTTATACAATAAATAAAAATACTTTGCAAAAATAACACAATAAGAATGCTTGGGTATATGTGTAAAATTCAACTACGTGCGAATGAGCATGATTTATAATGTCCTACTCAAGATCGGTTCTTGGCATTTTTTGAAGCCTGAAGCTAAGCTAATAATTTTTTTTGAAATCGGTAAAAATAGCACATTAGCAATGCTTGATTATGCCTAAAAAGATTACCTACGTGCGAATAATATGATTAGTAGTGCCGAACTCATGAACGATGTACACCGAATTTTTGATATATGAGCTTTTTTTGTATGTTATCTTGAATTTGCATTAATATAAAAATTTTATAATATACATGATAAAAAATTTATTTCTGAATATATGTTATATGTCCCCAAAGTCTATATGAAGAATTGCTCGAGAAGGTTACAAATACTTTTTTATTCTGCCTCGAAGAGGTCCCTGCGTGCTTGCACAACCACTGGCGTCCCTTTTTATCGCGTTCTCTTCTTTGCAAAGAAACAGGAGAAAAGTATAAAGGCACAATCATTTGTCGAGTTTGTCAGTTCGCTGAGTCGAAGTATGTGTGTTCCACCGTTGAATTTTTCAATTTTTTTTATTTTTTGTAATTTTTATTTTTATTTGTTTTACCAATTCACTAAACTTATTAGTACCTTACACCTTTTAGCATTTTTTATGTGTACCCTATTTTAAATGATTTGTTTATATATTAATGATCTACCCATTTTTTAAAATTTATTTAGATAAAATTACTTATAAAAAGCCTTATCATGCCTCGGAAACGTTCGTTAACTGGACGGCCAGAAAAACTTTTACATCGTGCCGCGATTTCACGTCAATTTGATAGTGTTGCGGGGGCGAATTTTGCTTCTTCAAATGTGTCTGAAGTCCGTCAAGAAGAAATGAGTACAAATCCGATTGATGAACTTTCAAATGGTCTCTATTTTGTTCGATTTTGAAATCTAATTATATTTAGTGCCATCTACATCACACTTCGTTGCTCCCTGTGCAAAGAAGACTAAAATTATTGATAGTGTTGTGGGGACGCCTGTTTTGACGCAAGCTTTGTCTAGCCGTGTAAGTGCTCGTCGTGATTCCGTTGTCGAAGTGCGTGGGGACGGAATTAGGCATGGTCTCAATTCACGCAGCTTGAAGGTTTTGAAGAAAATGATTTTATAAGTAATTTGGAACATTTAAGTTGAATCTGAGGCAGAGTAATAAATTGGACGAACGTATGAGAAAGGTCGTTTTGGATTATATGTTACGTCCATGGCCTTCAAATACGCCTATTCGGACTCACAGACGCTCTGCAGCATGTAAAATTATTAAAATATATATATATATTTTTTTGATTGCTTGCTTACAGCTATGCAAAAGTTCACAAGATGTGGGGACGATTGTGATTGCACCTTTTATGCTCATTGCCAACAAAATGCCGTTGCCTTCATAGCCGTAAACGTGTACCTCAAGGAATTCAAACATGGAATAGGGCACCCTTTTGCCTTCAAAAAAACATCATTCAACAAACAGGGGGTCCGTCCTTCCGTACGATGTCATCAAAATCATAAACTCAAGTGCGCTTCACGCTCTGCAGGACATCGTGTAGGTTATTTTAATCAGTTCAAATTTTACAACATTTGTTTAAAAAGGTTGACTATTATGACAGCGGACAGTTTGGTGCTTTTATCTGTCAACACTGCGGTGCGCGTCTTTTGCGTGGAGAGTATGAGAAAACAAAGGGGGGCCGACAGACTCCATGCTGTGCAAACGGTGACGTACACACCGATCAAATGCTGGCCGAACTAGATGAACTTCAACTACCGCCTAATGACTTCATTGAGGGGTTGGTTGGCGCAAAAGATGAGCGCTTGCGTGAGGCGTTTCTCAACAATACAATGACGTTCAATAACACCTTTGCCTTTGCATCAACGCATGGTGAAAAGGCACCAGCTGAACAGATGGGGGGCCGAATGGACACGTGCAAATACAATGGTGTTTAATAAATTATAATTCTAAACGGAATAATCTTTTTAGGAGAGTTTTCGTTCATGTTCAGTGACCTAATCGCACCGGGGGGCCGTCGTCCAACATTTGCACAAGTCTACACTTTGACTCCTGAGGCTGCTTTGGGCATCAGGGAGGAAAGCCTTGACACCGCCATGGCACAGCATGCCAAAATGGAAATACTCCAGAAACTGGAGGAGCTTATGCGGCAAAACCCTTTCGGAAAGGCCTTCCAGACTGTGGGGACTAAAGTGCAAGCCGCAACGGATGCATCTGGAGATGTGCCCCGCTTTAAAGTTTTATTTTGTTAAGTAATTAAGATGATCTGAAATATTTTCATTTAGATTGTTCTCCTTACTGATCGCGACTTAAAATCGGATGAGTTTAAGAATCGTGGGGACGTTACGGTCATAGAACGTGCTGACGCCCCATCAGCAAAACAAGTCGCCGTTATATGGGCAGATCTTGCTGATTCGAACGTAGGTGGTCTTTACACATTTAGCCAAGTATCCCTGATGTGCTATTTTTTTCGATTTCACAAAAAATTCGCGCAGATTCAAAGCCTGTACAAAAATGCTAACTACCAATCTTGAGTCAGGGATTCAAAACCGTCCTCATTTTAACGTAGGTAACATTTATAGGTATAGCCAAGCATACTTCTTGTGTTATTTTCGCAAAGTATTGTTAATTATAGATAAAATTTTGTGTTTTAAAAGTTGTGCTGAAAGTTGTATGCAAAGTTGAATGAAAGTTGTTTATAAAGTTGAAAAATTGGTTGAAAGTTGTATGAAAGTTGTACAGAAAGTTGTATAAGAAGTTGAGAGTGCTTCATTGTAAAAATCCAAGTACCAATCTTGAGTTTGGCATAATATACGGTGCCAATTCGAACATATGTGGTCTTTATACATATTGTAATGAATTTCTATTGTGTAAGAATCCCAGATTTTGGAAAGACTTCGCACTGATTCAAATTTGTACAATTGTTCCAAGTGCTGATATATAATTTGAAACATCTATAAAATAGATTAAGCCCGCTGGGAGGGGGAAGGGGGGGGGGGGGGGGGGTAGAGGAGGGAGGAGAGAGAGAGGAGAGGGTAGAAGAAGGGAGAAAGGGGGGGGGGGGAGAGGGGAGGCTGGAAGACGAGGGGGGAAGAGGAGGAAGGGGGGGCCTTTGTAAAATCTGTAAAGATTGGTAGTTGGCATTTTGGAAAAGCTTTGAATCTAAGCTAATTTATTTTTTTATAAAATCGGTATAAATAGCACATTAGGGATGCTTGGCTATATGTATAAAGACCACCTACGTTCGAATTGGCATCGTTTATTATGCCAAACTCAAGATTGGTACTTGGCCTTTTTGCACTGAAGCCAGCCAACTTCTTATACAACTTTCATACAACTTTACAACTTTATGTACAACTTTCGTACAATTTTATATACAACTTTCAGTACAACTTTTTTAAATTTTTGAAAAATTAGGGGTGGTGAGGGGGAAGAGGAGGGAGGGGAGAGAGAGGAAGGGGGAAAGGGGGGGGGGGAGGCGAGGGTGGAAGAAGGGGGGGGGAGAGGAAAGGGAGGGGGGGGGGGGGGGAGAAGAGGGTGGAAGAAGGAGGGGGGGGGAGAGGGAAGAGGAGGAAGAAGGGGGGTGGGGGGGGGGAGAAGAGGGTGGAAGAAGGAGGGGGGGGGGGGGAAGAGGGAAGAGGAGGAAGGGGGGGGGAAAAAGAGGGTGGAAGAAGGAGGGGGGGGGGGGGGGAGAGGGAAGAGAGAGGAAGAAGGGGGGGGGGGGGGGAAGGGCGCGTGGGCCTTTGTGAAATCGGTAAAAAATATCACACTAGGAATTGTTTATTATATGTACAGAGATCATCTACGTTTGAATTAGCTTGGCTTAGAATCCAGGACTCAAGATTGGTATTTGGCATTTTTGGAAAAGCTTGAATCTAAGCTAATTTATTTTTTTTATAAAATCGGTATAAATAGCACATTAGGGATGCTTGGCTATATGTATAAAGACCACCTACGTTCGAATTGGCATCGTTTATTATGCCAAACTCAAAATTGGTACTTGGCCTTTTTGCACTGAAGCCAGCCAACTTCTTATACAACTTTTTATACAACTTTCTATACAACTTTCATACAACTTTACAACTTTATGTACAACTTTCGTACAATTTTATATACAACTTTCAGTACAACTTTTTTAAATTTTTGAAAAATTAGGGGTGGTGAGGGGGAAGAGGAGGGAGGGGAGAGAGAGGAAGGGGGAAACGGGGGGTGAGGTGAGGGTGGAAGAAGGGGGGGGGGGAGAGAGGGAAGAGAAGGAAAGGGAGGGGGGGGGGGGAGAAGAGGGTGGAAGAAGGAGGGGGGGGGGAGAGGGAAGAGGAGGAAGAAGGGGGGGGGGAGAGGGAAGAGGAGGAAGAAGGGGGGGAGGGGAGAGGAAAGGGAGGGGGGGGGGGGAGAAGAGGGTGGAAGAAGGAGGGGGGGGGGGGAGAGGGAAGAGGAGGAAGGGGGGGGGGGGGGGAAAAGAGGGTGGAAGAAGGAGGGGGGGGAGAGGAAGAGGAGGAAGAAGGGGGGGGGGGGGGGGGAAGGGCGCGTGGGCCTTTGTGAAATCGGTAAAAATATCACACTAGGAATTGTTTATTATATGTACAGAGATCATCTACGTTTGAATTAGCTTGGCTTAGAATCCAGGACTCAAGATTGGTATTTGGCATTTTTGGAAAAGCTTTGAATCTAAGCTAATTTATTTTTTATAAAATCGGTACAAATAGCACATTAGGGATACTTGGCTACATGTATAAAGATTTCTATACAATTTTCAAAAAACTTTCGACCAATTTTTTAACTTTATGAACAACTTTCGTACATTTTTGTAAGTTGTAAAAAAAGTTGTCTAAGAAGTTGAGTGCTTACGTGTAAAAATGCCAAGTACCGATCTTGAGTTAGGGATTCAAAACCGTCCTCATTTTAACGTAGGTAACATTTATAGGTATAGCCAAGCATTGTTATTGTGTTATTTTCGCAAACTATTTTTAATTATCATATAAAAATTTTATGTTTTAAAAGTTGTGCTGAAAGTTGTATGCAAAGTTGAATGAAAGTTGTTTATAAAGTTGAAAAATTGGTCGAAAGTTGTATGAAAGTTGTACAGAAAGTTGTATAAGAAGTTGAGAGTGCTTCATTGTAAAAATCCAAGTACCAATCTTGAGTTCGGCATAATATACGGTGCCAATTCGAACTTATGTGATCTTTATACATATTGTAATGAATTCCTATTGTGTCAGAATCCCAGATTTTGGAAAGACTTCGCACTGATTCAAATTTGTACAATTGTTCCAAGTGCTGATATATAATTTGAAACATCTATAAAATAGATTAAGCCCGCTGGGAGGGGGAAGGGGGGGGGGGGGGGGTAGAGGAGGGAGGAGAGAGAGAGGAGGGGGTAGAAGGGGGGAAAAAGGGGGGGGGGGGAGAGGGGAGGCTGGAAGACGAGGGGGGAAGAGGAGGAAGGGGGGGCCTTTGTAAAATCTGTAAAGATTGGTAGTTGGCATTTTGGAAAAGCTTTGAATCTAAGCTAATTTATTTTTTTATAAAATCGGTATAAATAGCACATTAGGGATGCTTGGCTATATGTATAAAGACCACCTACGTTCGAATTGGCATCGTTTATTATGCCAAACTCAAAATTGGTACTTGGCCTTTTTGCACTGAAGCCAGCCAACTTCTTATACAACTTTTTATACAACTTTCTATACAACTTTCATACAACTTTACAACTTTATGTACAACTTTCGTACAATTTTATATACAACTTTCAGTACAACTTTTTTAAATTTTTGAAAAATTAGGGGTGGTGATGGGGAAGAGGAGGGAGGGGAGAGAGAGGAAGGGGGAAACGGGGGGGGAGGTGAGGGTGGAAGAAGGGGGGGGAGAGAGGGAAGAGAAGGAAAGGGAGGGGGGGGGGGAGAAGAGGGTGGAAGAAGGAGGGGGGGGAGAGGGAAGAGGAGGAAGAAGGGGGGGGGGGGGGGAGGGGGAAGAGGAGGAAGAAGGGGGGGGGAGAGGAAAGGGAGGGGGGGGGAGAAGAGGGTGGAAGAAGGAGGGGGGGGGGAGAGGGAAGAGGAGGAAGGGGGGAAGAGGAGGGTGGGGAGAGAGAGGAGAGGGTGGAAGAAGGGGGAGGGGGGAGAGGAAGAGGAGGAATGGGGGGGGGGGGGGGGAGGGCGCGTGGGCCTTTGTGAAATCGGTAAAAATATTACACTAGGAATTGTTTATTATATGTACAGAGATCATCTATGTTTGAATTAGCTTGGTTAGAATCCAGGACTCAAGATTGGTATTTTGCATTTTTGAAAAAGCTTTGAATCTAAGTTAATTTATTTTTTTGTGAAATCGGGGCACGTTAGGGATACTTGGCTACATGTATAAAGACCACCTACGTTTGAATGGGCATCGTTTATAATGCCAAACTCAAGATTGGTACTTGGCATTTTTGAAATGAAGCCAGTCAACTTTCAATACAACTTTCTGTACAACTTTTTATACAACTTTCAAAAAACTTTCGACCAATTTTTTTAACTTTATAAACAACTTTCGTACATTTTTGTAAGTTGTAAAAAAAGTTGTCTAAGAAGTTGAGTGCTTACGTGTAAAAATGTCAAGTACCGATCTTGAGTCAGGGATTCAGAACCGTCCTCATTTTAACGTAGGTAACATTTATAGGTATAGCCAAGCATTCTTCTTGTGTTATTTTCGCAAACTATTTTTAATTATCATATAAAAATTTTATGTTTTAAAAGTTGTGCTGAAAGTTGTATGCAAAGTTGAATGAAAGTTGTTTATAAAGTTGAAAAATTGGTCGAAAGTTGTATGAAAGTTGTACAGAAAGTTGTATAAGAAGTTGAGAGTGCTTCATTGTAAAAATCCAAGTACCAATCTTGAGTTCGGCATAATATACGGTGCCAATTCGAACGTATGTGATCTTTATACATATTGTAATGAATTCCTATTGTGTCAGAATCCCAGATTTTGGAAAGACTTCGCACTGATTCAAATTTGTACAATTGTTCCAAGTGCTGATATATAATTTGAAACATCTATAAAATAGATTAAGCCCGCTGGGAGGGGGAAGGGGGGGGGGGGGTAGAGGAGGGAGGAGAGAGAGAGGAGAGGGTAGAAGAAGGGAGAAAGGGGGGGGGGGGGAGAGGGGAGGCTGGAAGACGAGGGGGGAAGAGGAGGAAGGGGGGGCCTTTGTAAAATCTGTAAAGATTGGTAGTTGGCATTTTTGGAAAAGCTTTGAATCTAAGCTAATTTATTTTTTTTATAAAATCGGTATAAATAGCACATTAGGGATGCTTGGCTATATGTATAAAGACCACCTACGTTCGAATTGGCATCGTTTATTATGCCAAACTCAAGATTGGTACTTGGCCTTTTTGCACTGAAGCCAGCCAACTTCTTATACAACTTTCATACAACTTTACAACTTTATGTACAACTTTCGTACAATTTTATATACAACTTTCAGTACAACTTTTTTTAAATTTTTGAAAAATTAGGGGTGGTGAGGGGGAAGAGGAGGGAGGGGAGAGAGAGGAAGGGGGAAAGGGGGGGGGGGAGGTGAGGGTGGAAGAAGGGGGGGGGGAGAGGAAAGGGAGGGGGGGGGGGAGAAGAGGGTGGAAGAAGGAGGGGGGGGGGGAGAGGGAAGAGGAGGAAGAAGGGGGGTGGGGGGGGGAGAAGAGGGTGGAAGAAGGAGGGGGGGGGGGGAAGAGGGAAGAGGAGGAAGGGGGGGGGGGGGAAAAAGAGGGTGGAAGAAGGAGGGGGGGGGGGGGAGAGGGAAGAGGAGGAAGAAGGGGGGGGGGGGGGGAAGGGCGCGTGGGCCTTTGTGAAATCGGTAAAAATATCACACTAGGAATTGTTTATTATATGTACAGAGGCCGCGAAGCGGCCGAGTCAGTACTTTAAGCACGGGAAAATTGAGAATTTGTGCAGAAAGCCTCTACGAGGCCGCGAAGCGGCCCGAGTGAGTGCCTTAGGCGCGTGAAAACCCAATTGCCCCTGCTGGCACCGGTGTTGAAAGCGGCCCCGGCGCTTTCACAGGGCCCATCGGGCCCTGGTTATATAATAAGGAAAAATGTAAGTTAAAAGTAATTAATATTCGAAAGGGAGCAATTGAGATTTTTCTAAATGTTTTTAATGGATATAATTTTTAATTGGTTAATATTTTTTCCTTTATATATTTTGAGGACGACATGAAGTTTGGGAACCGGAATTTGGGAATCATAGGGAGAATTTCAAAAAAAATAAATAAAAATAATTTTGATATTTAAACTTATAAATCTAATTTAAATTTGCAAATTTTAATAACCCAAGTGCTTAAAATATAAATTTAAGCATGAAACTCGGCAATCTTATTATTTAGTCAATATAATAGGTATTTCAACATAGGGTTGGAAGTGTATTAGTTTCTGTTTGGACTTTGACCTGAATAATCTGCTTATTTGTGCCCAAAATATCAAGAAACCCATTTAAAGTATAAAACTTTAAGTCTTGAACAGACCGAGCCTTGTAATTTTAGATATACTATGTGTGGCATTGATTGAAACTAATATAGAAAGAACTGTAATGGTATTAGAAAATAAGCATGATTTATTGAGTGAGTATTCTTTAAAAAAATTCTATTCCTAACTTGATCAAAATTTACTATGCTTTTAAATTAGATGCTTGCAATTTTTAGACAATTAAAAACTTTTTTATTTTTAAGTCCTTAATTAGGACCCAAATTTCTGGTGCCAAATTTCCCGGTGCCCAAACTTCCCCCCACGGTTTTGAGTCTGTTGGCTTGATTATTTTTTAATTTTAAACCATTTTTCATTAAAAGATATTTTATAGATATATTAAAGTCAATAACGGAAAATTGTTGATTGGTATTAAAACACATTTAAACGCAATAAAAGTCATTTCAAATAGAATTTATTACTTTATAGTTACTTTATTAATTTAACAGCACTTTTTTTGTTATGGAATTACTAATAATTTTTTAACATTTATTATTTTTTTGTAATTTAAGCTTTTTATGAGACATACCGTTAATTTCTTGCTCATGCAAAAAAATTTTATTTTAAATTCTTCTTTAATAGTGTGAAGCACCGTCATGTTGCAGCATCGAGCATATGAAAATTTCTCATTAGCCTGAAGTTTAGCTTAAAAATTTCCAAACATTTTTTTTATTCGTGATATTAATTTTTACAGGTATTTTAAGTAAATCTAATTTTAATACTGAATTAAGTTTACAAGTTTTTGCACAATATTTCTTTAATTAATTGGTAAGAAATTTTAGATCATTTAAAATCATTTGAACTATTTTACTGGAATTTTTATTTTATTTAACCATATAAGCCGGTTTTAGTTTTGCAATTATTTTAAAATAAATAAATTTTAGTTTTTTAAGGATAATTATCTTGTTTTGTAGTTTTTTTTAAATACAGGTTGTTTAGCAAATTATACATATTGAGTTTCTCGACTCGCTTCTGTTACTATTAGTGTAGTGTGTAGAGAAACATATTCGTTGCGAATAAATTTTGATCACCTGTAATATTTTCATCAATACCATCGTATTTGATATTAGTGTTAAACTTAATCATTTTAAATATAGCAAGTTATGTAATTTGTATTTAAAATTATTCTGAATTTTGTAATTCTTAATCTTTTTCGTTTATTTTTCTCATAAACAAATTTTGCTCAATTTTTGTAATAAAACTGAAGATTTTTAAGAGAAAATTTTTTTTTATTATTATTTCACTTTAGCATGTGCAAATCTTCGTTTTTATTTTCGATTATCGCATATTTATTAAAATTTTATATTTTATATCAAAAATATTTTACCAACGAAATTTGTTACAAATTTTCATAATGATTTTCTATTTTCCTGATTTTGAAATTTAATAATATTAAAGCTTAAATTAAATGCTTTATCGTTGTGTTCCAGTTAATTAATTAATTAAAGTGTTTTTTAAATTATTTTTGTATTTTTTTCGATTTAAAGTTAGACATTTAACTGAGTAATATATTCAAAAATTGAAAGAATTTGTAAAGACCGCAACTTCGCTGGTAAAAAGGGATCCAAAACTAATTTTGCATTGAAACTTCGAATTTTTGTATTGTTTTATATTAATTAATAATATTTTGAATTGTTTCTTTCAAATATACTTCTTGAGTCTTTTGGTTGTTTGTTGTATTAATTGCTTTCATTTGGCATGATCCATACATAATTGATATATAGTAAAAGTTTACTGAATTATCTGGGGAGCAAGCAGGACCTATAATTTAGAAAAATTAAATATTATATTTCTCTTGAGTTATTTCTTCAATTGTTTAAGATTATCTTATTACTAGGGCCCGGATTTATATGGACAAAAAAAATCCAAATATGGATTATATATGGACGAAAAAAACGCAAAATGGACCAAATATGACAAAAACGCTGAAATATAATACAAAAAATATGAAAATATGGACAAAAAATTTTCTGAATATGGTTCAAATTTAAAATAAGCATAATTTTTTTTGTCAAGAAGGAAAAAAGCATTTTAATTCATGAATTATAGAATTCCACAATTTAGAAACTCCTATTTATTATTTACGGAAAAATTGGAGTTAGAAAAAAAATTGCAAAATAGTAATTTTTTTTTGCAAAAAAATCATTTTTAAGCGAATGTTGCTAATAATATTTTTTTGCAAAGTTTTTGATATTTTTTCAAAATTTTTCGATTTTAGGGGCTTATTAAACAAAAAATTTCCAAAAATTTTCCTCTTTCGGGGTGTATTTTTTTTTTGGAATTTTTGGTGAAATGTCAAAATACTGATTTAAAATTTGTGAAATAAGGAAAAATATGGATAAAATGGCATCCTAGAAGCATCAAACCAAGCTAAAAATGCTATACGATGTTTTTAGGCCGAAAAAGTGTCCAAAAAAATATGGAAATCCATACAAATCAGGCCCTATATTTGTTAAAATAGTATAACGCAAATTAAAAAATTTAAAAGAAATCTTTCGTTTTTGTTTCAAATCATTAATATCTTATTACATATTCTTTTATAAATTTTTAGACTGTATAAATTTTTATCATTTATGAATTCAAAACTAAAAATATCCAAAATCTTGGTTAAATACTGGATTCTGGACATTTGTAGTTTTATGTTTTTGATAAGGAATAAATTCCAATGATTTTGCTTCAAATTTATTTTGTTGCGTTTATTAAAATTTATTTTTTGTGTTTCATGTGATATGATGGGGAATTAAACTTTTATAAGATGTCTTATTTTTTTTATTCCAATTTAGTTTTTGGCGCAACTTTAGTTAATTTGGTATTATAAAATCATAATTTTAAAATTATTTTAGACTATTTTACTTCAATGAATATTTTGCATTTAATGTTTACGAGGAATGTAATCGATCAATATAAAAACTTATTCGGTGTATCCAATTAAGAAATTTTAATGGTTTAACAATTCTATTATTAAGGTAAAATATTTTAATATTATTAAAAACTTTATTGTTGAATAATTTTTGACAAATTTATTTCAAAAACAAAGGTTTTAAATTAAATAAAGCACACGATATGAAAAAATAAATTAAGGAAAAAATTGCTCAAATGGTGAGATTATATAACAATCCACAATCCAGTGCCTAGTCAAAATAAATAAAGCTTTATTTAAGATTAGAAAATTTATTCATGACACATAGCAAATTTAATTTTTATTTTTTCTCTTTTCAATATTTCGATTATTTGCTCTCTCTCTCTCCTCTATCTCTCTCTCTCTGTCTTTCCTTATCTCTCTATTTTCTTTCTATCTGCTTACCTCACTTTCTCGTTTCTCTCTCCTTCTCTATCGAAATAATTGTACCGAGAATAGAGACGAAGAAATAACAAAAAATATTTACTTGGGTTGAATTGAATTAGGAATGCTAAAGTGCAAAAAAAACCCGAGAAATTTCTCGAACCAAGACTCTTGCACATCGCTATTATTATTATATAATTTAGCCAATGCTAATGCCAAGCATCATTACCACGGCAATTTTTGTAACGATGGTATTTACAGTTGCGTTTTTTTGTGCTTAGCCATGGTAAAAAAAGCTTAAGGTGATTTAAAATATATTTTCGGTTTTTTGGATAATTGCTTGTTATTCAGTGATTTTCAACAGAATCTTTTTACATGTCAATTTACATTGTTTCTGTGGGTTATTGGGAAAGAGACTAATTTACACATTTTTGAAAACTCTCCCGAATTTTTTATGTCTAACTTTTTTTTTTAATTTGCCAAAAATATGGCAAATAGCATAAGAGCGGACCATGGGCTTCCTCAGTCGGATGATTGGCACTGCATGTGCGAATTTGGCCAAGTTGGGGAGGAAATTGGCAACGAACACATTTACAAGATGGACCCGCCGGAACCAACGCGAAAGCCTGGTGAATTTTTAAAATAAAAAAAATGGATTCCATTTTTAATCAATAATAAATTCGGGTGTTCTTGCATCTGTCAGTCCGCTATTTGTCCTTTCGTTTCTCTATTGTAATTTATGTTTGTTAATATTAATTATTAGGTCTTCCCTTTTTAGGCAAATGCCTAAAATTTTTCGCACTTAATACGTTCAGATAAACACGAAAAACTCATTTTCCGCTTGGCTTGGGGAGTGTACGATGTCTTTTATAATGCCTATTTTTGTATATTTCGGGGTTTTTGTGCTTAATGTGCCTATTTTCGGGATTTTCGAGAAAATCCTTAACAAAAATGCAATAAAAACGAAAAATACTAGAAATGACTTGATAAAATTTCTGAAAATATACCCTTTAATTGAAAAAATTTTCCAAACTTTGTTCAATTATTTTTTTCTTAATATAAATTTTTAGTTTTAATAATATCATTTTAATTGAAATATTTAAGTTTTTATGTGTTTTTGCTACCTAAAAAGTGTTAATAAATATTTTTATTTTCCTATTTTTGATTTGAGGATTTTTGTGCCTATTACGCGATTTTTTGTGCCTAAAAAAGGAAGCCCTATTAAATTTTGGGTAAAACAATTTAAAAAATGAATAATTCTTATTCGGGGTCATTTTGCCATTGTCAACTCCATTTATCATTAGTTCCATTCTGTGATCTGGCTGATTATCCAAAGAGTATAGGACATATAAAAGCATTAAATAGAAGAAAAGCAAATACAATTTTCGCCAAGGTTTTCGGATTTAGGTCATACCTACAATTTAGGTTTCTTTCAAAAATATTAAATGTCAATGGTTTGGACAGTAGGGTAATAAATAATATTATAAAAAATTTATTCCCATTAGGATACAAAAAACAATTAGTGGAGAAGTATCGAAAAAATAAAATAAACAAGTAATAAAAATTGAAAGTTCACATCTTTGACAACATTTGCTTCTTTATCATCGGCACCAAGATATTATTGGTTTCAGCATGGACGATCCTCATTAACTTCTCTTCAAACCGCCAACTTGGCTAATAATTCCGTTGGGCTCGAGGCATCAGTCAAGCGTTCGGGAGCACAGCCACTGCCAAAGAAATAAGCGCTACAAATCCAGCAAGTGTACAACTCGGCCCTTCCATAATGTGTCGCTTGGGTGCCTTCTCAACTGCACATAATTTTCGGCAAGAAGGCATGTAATTGCATCATTGCAAGTTGTTACGCCTTTTTCCGTGCCGCCTAACAAAAGTTACCGTAATATTAGTTTTAATATAATATTTAGGATTAGAAATGCATTTGAGACAAGTTTAGGAATTTATTAAATTAATTTTCACTTATTCAATGAAATAACCACCCAACACTCAAAAAAGAGGTAAAATAAATATTAAAAAATCCGAAACTTAGGTATTCTATAACCTCGAATTTTTTTTAATAAAATTTTTTCAATAAAACTCATAGGGAAAAATCATTTTACTATTTCATTGAGATTTAAATTTTAAGACTCCAGAATTTTACAAAAATTATGAAAAATTATATTTTGGTCAAAAAATTAATTAGTTGATGAATATCAGGGATGACACGGAAACAAATTTCCGACATCTTACGGTCGGTACTGATTCCCGAAAAAATTTTGGACGTAAAATTTCCGATTCGTAAATTCTTTTATTTGAACTTTTTGCCAGTTCAAAATGATTTATTTAAAATAATGAAATATTAATTTTTATAGTACTTTCTTATTAACTTAAACTCTCAATGAAACTCAAAAGCATAAAATGTGTTCATTTTGGATAAAATTTGTAAACAAAATGCAAGCAAAAATTGTGCCTATCGTTATCTTCGGACGAAACTCCTATTTTTCTTAAAAAATTTGCCTAAAATCACAAATAAATTTGAACAAATCCCGTTCACAAATTTCTATCAAAATTTCAAAAAAAAATTTTCCCGGAGGCACCTACCGGTACTGCCGGACCTCACCTCCGATCATTTTATTCCCGAAATTTTATGAAAAAAGCGTGCGGCAAAAAAGTGCTTTAAACAGTCACATTCCCAAAAAGTAAAAAACAATGAAAATTGACATTAAAAAAATACTGATGAAAACCAATAATTTTTCTTTTTTTTTAAAATTTCTGGTTTGCGAAGTTTTGGCTGTCGGAATTCTGATTTCTGAAAATTTTGGGTTCTAGTTGCCGAAAATTTTCGTGACCTCGGAATGCTATCCCTGGTGAATCCTTTTATTACCCGCGCATCAGCATCGTAGTCGCCATAGAAAAAAAGGTGCCACTGGCCTTTTCGCACGCCGTACATTATGAGCACCGAGGAACATCGTGGCTGGCCGGTAATATAAATTCCCATTTTTTGAATTTATAATTTGCGTTTATACCAGTAAATTGGATTGTGTTCAAATTTACTGAAAAAGTGATTATCTGCAACAGTACGTTGATGTCTTCTCTTCCGCGGTGTGCATTTTGACCTGGTGCATTGCGAGTTAACGTGCCGTTTCAAATCCCACACCACAATAAATTTGCTTCAGTTGAAATTGGCAAACAAAAGGTAAACCACGTGGTCCTTTGTAGCGGCGCTTAATAAATTTTAGAAAGCACTTAACATTTCGAATACCAAAGAAAAAATGATGAAAAATAAATAGAACGAATTCTTTTGTTGAACTTTTTGCCAATTCAAAATGATTTATTTAAAATAATGAAATATTAATTTTTATAGTACTTTCTTATTCACTTAAACTTTCAATGAAACTCAAAAGCATAAAATATGTTCATTTTGGACAAAATTTGTTAACAAAATGCAAGCAACAAGGAAAAAGTGAAGAATACTTGTGTCTCACAAAATTCGACAAATTGTATCATTTAGAGACGTAATGCATGAATCCGAAAGAATTTTTTGCGGAAAGCATTTTGGGCTGAGTTAAAGACCCAGGACTGAAGTGGCAAAATGCCTTTGGCACTGAACCGTCCAAAGGGTAAAAACGCTCAAATGTTCAAAAAAATATGGTTCCCGGTGATTTCGTCAGTGGGTGATTTCGTCAGTAAGTGATTTCGTCAGTGAGTGATTTCGTCAGTGAAAATTATTTTTTAAAAATTAATACACATAGCCAAATATTGCAAAAAATTCAAAAATTCAGGTGATATGAACAGGCTCGTAGATAGTCTAATGGGTCACGGTTTGCAAAATCTTCTACAAGCATTCTCAAATTGTTGTCTTGGCGAATCCATTTTGCTCTCCGCTTTTCATGAGGACCTCTTATTCCGTCAGCTGGGGCTGCGCGAAAATCAGCAACCCGTCTTTCCCACATTTCGTCTTCTTCGACCATTTTACGCACAAAAAAACTAAGCCGTGTGTTGCCTTTGAGATGCGAATTCCACACCGCATGCCATCCCTCAAGCAAACAACAATAAGACAAATTAGTTTTGAGAACTTCGACTGAATTGTTGGTGCGCCCGAGGCCATCAGCAACCCTGTCGACCATATTCCAAAGAGCAGGTGGAAAAAGAGCATTTGTTCGCTCCAAATTCAACGCCAAAATTTGCCCGCGAATCCATCCATCAGCAGCCCCGCCAGCCTCCCTTTGCAATACCTCCTCATTTTCAATTATATGCCTTGGCCCAATCCACGTTTTTATGAAGTACAGTATGAATTCTTATGGGAGCAAAAATCCGTGTTTAAATCAGTAAAATCCAAAATTTATGACCTTGCAAATTTGGGATTGGCTCTAACACCGACATGGCGATGGAAAAGTAATTGTACACATAATTCAATGGAACAAAGGCAAGAGCTTGAACGCAACGCAGTGCTTTTCGGACATCCTCATTGTTGTTGTACCGGTCCAACAGATGAGGAAGACTTTGAATTTTTCGAAAAAAAGCCTTTCCCAAGTGGAAGAGGCAGCCACTGACGATTGCATTTGGATAAACAATTTTGGCTGCATTGATTGCCCCGGCTTCAAAATCAGTCATAATTCTGGCAGGGTACCACCCAATCCCAACAGAAGCGCAGATGGAATCAAAAAAAATGCGGTAGGTGGGGGAATTTTTGTTAGGAAGAAGCCCGTAGGCGCAAGGGACAGCACAGTGCTCAATGATAACCGACATTGTGTAAAGTTGTCCAAATCCCCTCGGGCAACTCTGAAAAACATTTTTCCATTTTGATTTTATCTTACGTACTTCAAAAGTGCCGTCAATTGCAACGCTTTCTCCGTAATTTCTGAGTGCATCGAGACCAAACTGTGAACAAAAAATGAGCATTTTTTTCCCCTGAAGATTTTGGTTGTAAATGACACGATTTTGGAGTGCATTTGGAACCAATAAATTCGTTGGGGGCATTGCATCAAGCCCAATATCGCCTTCCTTTAATTATTATTATTATTTTATTTATTTATTAAATCGACTTGTTCAAAATGCTTTCGTTTGGTGTAATTGTAGTTCCATTGCATGTTTGAAGCTGATGGAGCAACGCCAACCCGAACATCGACTGGAATATCCGCTCTGACCTGCCTCACAACATTTCGACTTGTTGTAGGAAAATCAGATCGTGCTTCATCACGAAGTCGTTCATTGGCTTCTCTAACCTATATAATTTTTTCCCCTATTTTCCCCTAAAATTTGACCCACAGTTAATGAACCAAAGACCGGTTCGTGGTTGTGTTGTGCAGTAACACGACCTAATCTGTAATTTGAGCCGTCATCAGCAACAAACAAATTTGACTGCACGGTTGCCCTCCCAGGGCAGTATGGTGGACGGCGAGGGCATTTCCAGTAACTCCAACCATCTTCCGTGCGGGAGTCAGCCTTAGAAAACTGCTTTTTTGTTTTTTTGAAAACTTTCACTTCGAAAAGGTATTCGTAGCCTCCATGCGTGATCAGCTGACGCCCACGGTTCGTTTTGCCGACAGAAAATCTAACTAATGCCATTGAATAACTCAAAAAAGAGAAAAGCAAAATTGTGGTAAGCAATTTCATGTGAAAATTCCAAGGTTAATCCAAAACGAATAAATGGGTGGCGAGTCTCGAGAAATGAACGAACACACGAGAGTCTCGATGTTAATGCAGAATGATAATGGCGACCCTCGAGAAATTAATTAACATACAAGAGATAAACTAGCAAAGACGAGTCACAAAAACCAATATTTTACTGATAAGAGTGGCCGGCGAAAATATCAACCGAACTTTTGAGTTCACTTGTTATATTTATATATAAAGTATTTTAAAATTATTGAGATCTGAACTGATTTTATCAATTTTATCAAATTAAAATTAACCAGTTAATACGGATAATAAACTATTAGCCTTAATTAAACTAAATTGTTTAAAAAAAAATTATTAAGGTCGCTGACAAAATCATTCACTGACGAAATCACTCACTGACGAAATCACTTCTGACGAAATCACTCACTGACGAAATCACTTCTGACGAAATCACATGTTACCAAAAATATATACCAGTCGTTTCCTCTCGGTCTGTAAATGTTGAATTCGAAGGAATTTTTGGACAAAAAAGAAGTGACAAGAATTATGGGTCCTCAAAGTCGTTAAAACTTTTTTAAACTGGTTCAGTCGGAAAATGGTAATAGCGTTAAGTTTTAAGACGAGTTTTGATTATTGCGCTAAAAACCAGAGCACACTCGACTACGGCGGCGGGGTGCCGCTCGCTCGGGCGCCCCACTATTTGCTCCTCTTCACAGGCTCCTTTTTGCGTAGTTCAAAAACTGAATTTAAGTGTTTTTGGCTCATTTAAATTATTTTTTAATCAGTCATTTTCGGAAATTTTTTGGAGACCCACAATTCCTGTCATTTTTTTTTTGTCCAAAAATTCTTTCGAATTCAACATTTACAGACCGAGAGGAAACGATTGATTTATGTTTTCTGAACATTTGAGTGTTTTTACCCTTTGGAAGGTTCACTCCCGAAGCTATTTGGTCATTCAGTCCGGGGTCTGTAATTTAGCCCAAAAAACCTCGCAAAAAAATTCGTTCGGATTCATCATTTACAAACAGAGAGGAAACGATTTGTATATGTTTCTGAACATTTGAGAGTTTCTATCCTTTGGAAGGTTGTCTCGAAGCCATAGCCACTTCAATCCCGGGTCTATAATTCAGCCCAAAATGCTTTTCGCAAAAAATTCTTTCCGATTCACGCATTACGGACCGAGAGGCGTCGATTGATATATTATTTGTCGAATTTGGTGAGGTACAAGTATTCTTCATTTTCGAAAATTTGAATTTTCGACTTTGTTTGAGTCCGGGTCCGGGGTTCCTAATTGATCGAAATGGATGCTGGATTCATGATCAGCGACCCAGAAAACCATTTGAAACATTAAAAAAATTTCTATAAAACTGAATTTCCGAAATTTTTGGCGTCGGAATTATGATTTAAAAATTTTGGGCTTCGGATTCCTGTTTCCGAAAAATTTTGGACCTCGGAATTTCGATTTCCAAAATTTTGGGGCCTCGGAATGCCATCACTGTTGAATAGGATAGCAATATTTTGCATATTCTGGTTGCATATTTCATAAATACTAGGTTTATGGTTATTCAACTGATTTTTGCTATTTCAATTATGTTTTTTCAATAAAATTTTTCCAACCAATAGGAATTTTTCAAAAAATTCCGCGTACAACCATAATGAAGCCTCTTTTATTATCCGAGCATCAGCATCGTAGTCGCCATACAAAGAAAAAGGTGCCACTGGCCTTTTCGCATGACGTACACTACGAGCACAGAAGGACATCAAAAGTCCGATCCCTAAATATTCCTCTCAAATATACTCAGTACATATATAGGTTCCTAATCCATTAACACATAAAAATGAATATGTTCTGACGATAAACGGACTATTTCATTAATTCGAAAAGTACATGGTAAAAATATTGTTAAAATTTAATTTTTCTAAGATTTTTTTATGACACACGAAACCAAAATTGGGTAAAAAACGAAAACCCCGTGATGAGGACAGTGTCGTCGAAGACGAAGTATTTCATGTGCTGCAGCATGACAATTTCATTGATCCATTCGGGAAGCGCACCTTTGAGGAGGCTGCGCAATTTGGGCGTGTGTAAGAAAAGGTCCTGGAAAATTTTTTTTTAATTTGGACAGATGGAAATAATGGGACTATTCGAGCTGGGAAATTTTAAGAAATTGTGAAAATTTTCACTTTTGTTCGGACGATTTCTTGCCTAAAAAATCAATATTAACATATAAAATGCATAAAATGGCAATAAGAAATACCAAAAAAAGAAAACAATTGGTAGACTATTTGTTAGAGCATAATTGGTACTTGTAGAGTTACACCACATAAAAAATTTTCACGGGGAAAAGGGAAAAGCAAAAAAAAAACTAATGCTAAAACTTTTCGTTCTTATTTAAATTGCTGAGATAAAATGATGCGTGTAATAGTTTTTAAATTTTTGCAGATGCAAATGAGTAATAATGTGATTTTTAAGGGCAAAAAACCCAAAATAGGTACTTAAAAAATAATTTTTAAATTAAAAATTCTTGCCAAGAAAGTGAATTTTTGAGAATGAATTTTAAATATTTAATGACGAAGCGCCAAAATAGTGATTTCTAGTGACCGATAGTGACATCAGAATCGAAAATTTTTAATGCAGAAATGCGTTTTTTTAGCTCCTTTCTTCAAAACAATTGAGCAAAAAAAAAAAAAATAGTTTTTCACTAAAAATCGCGGCCCTAGTAATTATTTAGAAGGTACCACACCTTTTTTATAAAATTTTTAAAGTTGTAGAAACATTGTCTTTTAAGGTTTTCGGGCATGCTGATCCCGAAATTTATGCCAGCAACAAACAATTTATGACAAAAAAAAAAAAGCAATTTTGAAATTTTACCTCAGCCAGCCTGGCAAAGCGCAAATTCTCCGTCGATAAGACAAACAAATGTTTGTACTGCTCAACGCATTCTCTGAACTGTAATAATTTTTTGTTGGAATTTTTTTTAAAAATTTTCTAACCACCTCTTTCAAAATGTTTTCTTTACTCCGCGACTCCTTCACTTTTATGAGAGAATCTTAAAGAAAAAAACAAAATAAAAATGGATTCGAATTTGACTGAAGAATAAATTACTGACCAATTCTGTCGTGCATCGGTTTTGGCATTTGCGAAAGTGCGGGAAAATGGATTTAAAAAAATTGAAATTCAATAGCTGTAAAATTGCTTATTGTTAGAGGCCGAATAATGTGGTAATTAGGGTTCGGAATTTTATGGATATAAAGTTGCAAATATGGGCACAAAAATGGATATAAATGGCAAAAATATGGAACTAAATTTTTCCAAATTGAGGGTATAATTTCTCAAAATTGTTCAATTGTGCTTGACTTTTTCAAAATTTTATGAAAGTTAGTCGGGCAGAACATTTGCATACATAGATGTTGTAGAGTTCAAAAAGAGCTTTGAATGAGCTATTAAGGCGAGGGATACGAAATATACAAATATTCACATACCTAAATCCCAAAATATACACAGATATGCAAAAAACGCAAATGGAAATTTATTTGAAATTTTACTATCACTTGAAAATACTAAAACTTGAATTTTTCTTTGCTTATTAAAACCCTGACTAAAAACTCATATTGATATTTCTAGGAGAAAACCATTTAAAAATTGAGTCAAAATATCCCCTGCCGCGCTCATCGGCACCGCCGGTCCTCCTTCACAAAAAAATTTTGGGAAATTTTTGAATAAAATAAAGACGGCACTGGCAAATCCTCAAATTGTTTTAATTAATAAAAAAATATTCCAACATTATTTTTCTTTAATTTTAAACTACTTAAAAACCCACAAATTAATCAAATATATAGTCTTTTTTTGGCAAATTCTGTTAACATATTACACTCAAAATTGCAAAATTTTTCCGGCGGTGCTTATCGGCACCGCCGTACCCCCCCCCCCCCCTCCCCCTCCCCCCACAATGTCCCAAAAGTTTTTTTTTTGAAAAAAGCGCCACAAAAAGAGCGATTTAAAAGCAAAAATTTAACAGATTATTAATTTTTTTTTAAAAATCCAGAATTTGAGAATCAGAAAATTCTAAGATTCCCCCCGCCCCCGAAATTAAAATTATAAAAATTTTCCATCGAATAATGGAAAAAATTTTCGATTTCCTCCTCCCAAACGAAAATTAAAAAATTTTATGGGTACATTTTAGAACATAGGCAATTTTTCATAACAAAGTGCACTCAAATTTTCAATTTTTTTTCAAATTTCTTGGGAAAATTCCCGGTTGGTCCCGGCTTTTCTCGTGGTTCCGATCCCGGTCCCGGACGAAAATCGAGGTCCCGGTCCCGACTTTTCTGGTCCCGGTAAGTCCCGGTCCCGGTTTTTGTAAAAATTCCCGGTCCCGTGCAACTCTATTCAAAACTAATCATAGTGGTGTAGAAAATCCCGAGACCCAAAACCAAAATCTTTTTTTTCAATAATATGGCTTGATCTTGTAGTCTTCGAGATCTATCAGACCATTTTTACGCAAATCAGACACTTGAAGTTGACACTGAAAAATGTGTCTTTGATGAGTTCAATTTGTAAGAAAACTCAGGTCTTTCAAAAAAATGATAAATGATTTTCAATTATTTAATTGATTGCTTACCTTAATCTCGCCCTTTTTAAAGGAGAAATTTATTTTTAGATCGTCCGCGATTTGGTTAAACGAATTAGTCTCAAATTCCAAATAGAGTTTTCCTTTCAGTTTGCCTTTCTTTACTTTCGTTGCTATTTCATCCAAAATGTTTTCACCGGTTTGTATTTTAACATTAGATTGGAAACTCTTCGGGAAATACACTTTCACACCGTTTGCATTATGAAGATAATTTGTTAGAGAAATACTAAGCACCCAAATGAGCAGAAAAGTGGAATTTATCATTTCTGAATTTTAATGAATAAAAGAATGGTAAATTTTAATAAAGTTTTTAATGAATTGTTCTTTTAAATGCAATTAAAGTACAGTTCACAAAGGTGTCCAAAAGAATTGCAAATCATTTGTAAATCAAAAATGCTTTCTTCTTCATTTTGTCACTAAAAATAGATTTTTAGAAATACATCTTCAAAAAAAGATTTTAAATTTTCCTATCAAATTTCTATTAATTCTTTAAAAATATCAGAAAATGGACGTTCATATGAAGGGTAAAGGAATCCTTAAAGGTCAAACACCGATAGTATCGCTTAAATGGTCAAACTCAATTAATCCATTGTCCCCGTGGGCATAAACAACACAAATTTAAGTCAAATACTTTGAAAATTTTTTCATTCTTTATCTATATATTAAAAAAGCGATTTTAAACGGAAAGGGTCTATTCCATATTTGGCCAGTTCTGTCTTAGTACTTAAGGGCCGATTCCGTCTCAAACACAAACTTTTTTTATTTTTAAGTGCGTAGAAATTGAGATTTTATTTTTAAAAAAATTTAAACGATGAATTAGTAGTAAATGCGCCAAAAAAAAGTTAAACAATGGATAAATTCAACAGATTTTTAATCAAAGAAACAAAGATGTTCTTCTATATGTAAAGAAAAAATCAAAATTTTCAAAAATTTTCCCGGCGGCGCCTAACGGCACCGACGCCCCCTTCCTATCCAAATCCCGCAATCTCGCGGGGATCCCGAAAATTTTAAATGTAAGATTTGCAGCATTGTTTGTTATGTTGCAACTTTTTTTCCAATTGGTTCATCACTTATTTTTCTTAAAAACAGCTTTAAACACATAATACTTTTGAATGATGCCAAATTTATAAAAGTTGGTCACTGTGAATAAAGTTATGGCTTCTCAAACTTCCTTGGGACCTAAGTTGGTGGGACCCAGTAGTTGACACAGTCCGGTCACAAGTGCACAACACAGAGCCCTCTTTTATTTCCGTTTAACTTTTTTCCATTAAATTGACAAAACATAAAAACGCGCAAAAGACGAATTCGTTGTACGCTATTTGTCTGTAATTCATTGATTTTTAAATTTTCAAAATACCATATCTAAATATATTAAAAACCGGGATATTACTCTTCATTAAATTAATGGGTATTATTTTTTTATTTAGTTTTTTATTAGCTCTAACAATTGTTATCTCATTTGAAAATTTTCTGAAAAAATCAATAAGATCCCCACCCGAACTCCGCTTAATATCACTAATTGTAAGAGGCCGTGGCGGTGTCAGGGTTTGGGTCAGCGAGGTCGGGGTAAGGTTTTTTTTTGGTTCCAACTAAAATAAACGACATTAATTGAAGAAGTTAATATTTTAGATATTAGTAAAATAATAATAAAATATAAATTAATTTTAATTTGAAGAAAATAATTTCATTTTACACATTAGGTCAATTAATTCTTTAATTAATTCTTAAATAAATAATAAAAGCTATAAATTGATTTGTTTGCTCTCTCTTTTGCTGTTCGTTGCGAAGAAATTAGTCAATAAATTATCGATGTGTTTATTCATTTCATTTTTGTTCCCAACTTTTCAGCATTAATACGCTGTATTACCTTCGTCATTTTTGCTGTGTCATATCTAGGGCTTATATTTATAGTTTTTTCACTATTTTTTTCCTGAGCTCCCTTTAGCCTGAAAAGCACGAAAACATGTTTTTTTGGGCTGTTAAGCTACTTTTCGACTTATTAGCAACTATTTTCTAGTTTTTTATTTTTAGCAACTAAAAACTATAAAATTTTTGAAAAAAACTATTTTCAACTATTTTTGCTTGTGAATAAAAATTTGTTATGAAAGATTAAATAAAAACGAAAAATACACCCCCTAAGAATCGATCTCAAAAATTTTAAAAAATATACACCCCCTAAGAATCGACCCGAAAATTTTCAAAAATGCACCCCTAATAAATGAAAATTTCTCAAAAATTAATTTCCAAAATTAATTAATTAAATTTGTGATTTTAAAAATTATTTAGCTCAATACTGATTTGGCCTAATTTTTTTACTTTTTGAA
>SIJG01000009.1:2725910-2761305 GCA_023374025.1 Heterodera schachtii | reverse complement strand
TAAATACAAATACTCCGCAAAAATTAAATATCTGTCTTAGTCCATGCAACAAAATAGATTTAAATAATTATACAAGAAATTATTTGGAATAATTTATCTACACCAAGCAAAAGCACATTAGCGCCATGAAGTGTGGACACTCCTTATGCGAGAGAAAAAAAGATCAATTTTAAATTCGCTTAACTTTTAGAAATAAAAGAATATTCATAATAAAATTGAATTAGAAAGAAATGGACAATATCAAAATTGGAAACATTTAAATTTTGTATAAATTTTAAATTCGGTGATTAGAAAAATGAAAATATATTAATTATTAGAAAATTTTTACAAAAAAAATGTTGAAGTGGAATTATTGTAAAATAAACAAAAACGAACATGTAATGAATTTAATATAATAAATTTAAAAATTTCAATCTTTCTTAAATGAATAAAACTAAAAAAATATGTTAAGCAAATTTGCTGTATGTACGTTTCAGCTGTAAATTGACAATTTAAAAATAAAATGGAATTTTTTAGAATTAAAAAAACGAGTTTTGCAACCAATATTCAACTATCGAATAATTGAACAAGTGTTTAAAAGATACATATGTAATTAACAAATTTTTAATGAAAGTAAAATACATAAAAGATAGGAATAAAAAATAAATTAGAATTTAAAATCCTACAACCAAAACAAATTATTATTTCAAAAATTTTAGTTAATAATTAAAATAAAAAATTATGTAGAAATGTCGACATCAAAAAAAAATACCTGTATGAAATGAAAATATAAAAACGCCTGAGAATAAAAAAATAAGAATTGAGAATTTAAAAATAAAATGAAAAAATAATAATCGACATTTTAGGATTAATCAGCCATTTAGCGATTTATCTTTTGCGTGAACCAATTAAATTATGATATACAGCACGCCAGTTGAAACAGATAAAATTAAAATATATTAATATTATTTTAATGATGTATTCCTGGTTTATGAATTATGAATAAAAGATGAATTCAATTAAAAAATTAAATGATAAAATTAATAGTTTTAGTAAAAGTTTTAAATAATTTCTGTATCAGCTTGAGCAATCTTACTAATTAATGCTAAGTTTCGTCAGCGTTTTTAAGCCCCAGTTTCGGATCCCCTACATGCAAATTTGTTTTTTTATTTTTATTTTTGCTTTTTATGCCAAAGTCAATATCACAAAAAAAAAATTATAAAGAAAATTATTTTATTTTTATCTATTTGACATATAACTTACTCAATAAAATATTATACAAAAATTAAATTTTTTGAACTGAAAGGATATTTATTGCATCATTATCTTTGATGAATTTTGTTAATACAATTAATTAAAAATAAAGATTTTATTAAATACAAATTTTTTACTTATAAAGTAGAAAAACAGTTATTTCTTTTCTTTAATCATAAACTATGAAAAAATTTGGCATGTCATAACTCGGCACTGTGCTCATTTAGCAGAAAAAAACACTTTTTTTAAGAACCCATGGGTGCGCTATCCACTCAACATATTTCCTTCGAAATCCAACGGACACCCTAGGACCTTCCTTTGTGAAGATGAAAATGCAATAATTTCATTGAGGACTCTTAGATTGGTCAAATGGTCAAAACCTGTGAGCAGCTTGCTGCAATCCGTGAGGTAAACAAACTTAATTTAAATAAAATTAAGTCCTTCTATGGTATATTTATTAAAATATGATAAAATACCAAGTTCATTGGTCATCCATCTGAGATTTCGTGACATTTGTGAGAAAACTTCGCCAATCTCCTCAGTAGTCGTGAATGTGTTCTGGTGAAGCTGCTGCTGTTTCTGTTGATGATTTGCACAGACACGAATGTGTTCATGTAGGTCATCAATGTAGAAACGATTCGATTTACTCCTGTCGCATTATTTGCATCTATTTTTATTGCAGTGTTGCTGCTGCTGAAGCAACATTATTTTTCGCTGCTGGTGTTGTTGCTGGTGGTGTTTGACAAAAAGGCCCGAGAGCCTGTTCGTTGACGGGCTAAGATAAAAATAATTAATGAAACGAATAAATAAAGGTGACCAAATCGATTTGAACTTAACTCTAATAAACTCCTTACCTTCGGACCAATTCGTAATTCCAACCTGATGTCTTTTCTTTGAAATAGCTTTGAACCGACGGTTTGGGCGTATTATTATAAAAATAAATTTAATAGCTAAATAAACAGGAATTGAATAAACCGAGGAATTGAGGAATTAAAAGAGTCAAAATGTTGAGTAAATGAGGAAAGTGGGTTATGAACCATCTGCACAGGCCAGCAAATGTGGGCCAAACTATACTTCATCTAAATCTATAATGGTCTACGGTTTTATTGAAACCGTTTTTAAAAGTGAATTTTAATTAAATTTAAAATAATTTTTGAATAAATATTCACAGTTTTAAGAGAGAAGGGAACAAATAAGCACAATAAACTAATTAATAAATGTAGTTATTTACTTTATAAAATCTAAAATAAAAGTAAATTCCTAAAACGAACAATATAAAATTTAAAAAATAATTTTTAGGCATATACACGGACTATTCCCAAAAAATATATATCAAAATAGAAATAAAAGATTAGAAACCAAAATCAAGAACTTACAAATAGCAAAATTTAATGAATCCACAACTGTATGCCGTTTAAAATTACTCTTTTATTTGTTCAATAATTTTTTGAATTTATATTTGTTAATTCATATATTTATGCATACCAAATGTGGTAGATTACACATATGTAATAGAAGTCACTCGGTATTAATTATGTTTCTTTTATTTCAAAATAAATTGTTGTGTTTTGTAATTACTTAACTCAAATTTTCTCGGTATCATCATTTGGATAAAGATTAAAAAAATATTTATTGTTTTTCCATTGGCATCTGTTCGATAAATAAATAAATAACGAGATAATATAATTATATTTATGCTGAATTTAAATGCTATACATATAATTTTTTTTTGTTTATTTTGAGGAATTCACGCGTGAAGTAATTTTTTTTTCATTTATTTATTTTTTCAATTTTAATTTCTATTCTTGTTTAGGAATGAATTCCGTTTAACGTTTAAAAATTTAACCACACATTCTTTTATTTATTTTTTAATCAGTAATTATTTCTATATATGTAATTTTTTTCAAAGTTTTTTTAGCAATTATTCCTTTAAAATTCCACAATTGGTAGAAATTAATTTTTTTTTTACTCTGTTAATCTTTCATTACCTCCATTTAAGTTGGAGCTAATTATTAATAGTAAATATGTTGGCGCTGATAATAGCTTTCCATTTTCTAATTATGATTTAAAAAATAGAAGCTTCATCAAATATCTATTCACATTTAGGATATGTTAAGAAAATTGTAAAAAATAAAAAAAAATTAAAATTGCAATTGCAATTGCAATTAATTCTTAGTATACAATTTTAATTAGTTTAGTCTTTTGGAATTCGATATTTGGTAAATTCTTTTAAAAAATCCAACGTTACAGCATTTTTTCGTCGTTTTGTTGGTAAAAAGTGCAATCAAGACTTGATTTATGCAATTATTTTAATTAAATTATTAGATTTGAGTCACAAATCATATAGAAGAATACAAGCACTTTTATTTTAGATTTTTATCAATAAATAATTTTGAAAAAAGTCTTCCCTTTCAAAGTAAATATATTGTTTCAAATGAGTATTTGATAAATAATTTGGTATTTAAGGTTTTCCCTTAAATCAATATGAAAGAATTTTAAAATGGCCGTGACCGGGGCCGGGACTTGGAAAACCGACCGGGATGGGATCCCGGGACCGGGACTCCCGATTTTCTGGGACTTCCGGTCCCGCGGTCCAAATTTTTGGGCCGGAGCCCCGCCGGGACCGGGACTTTTTCAAATTTTGGGTAATTTTATTTATAAAGTATTAAAAAATTGGAAATCTTCTATTTTAGCTTGGGAATAGGGCAAGCAATTGAACGACCTTCTTTGTCTGTTTTCAAATCACCTTTTAAAATGCGATTTGTTAACAGATTTTTCCAAAAAAGATCAAGTTTTGCTTGCGAATTTGAGTTAATTTTTTGAAGAGAATAGGATTTTAGGGGCTGATGGGGAAGTTTTGTTGATTTTACATCCATTTTAAGAGACCTTTAATAAAAAATGCTCATTTTGAATCAAATTTTGTTTCTTTTTTTTAAATTTTTTTTGCTTTCTAAATATTGTTAATTTGCACTTAAATTATTATTGTCATCAAGACGATAAGCAAATTGGAATTTATATAAATAATTTGTTATTTCTTAGTAACACATTCATATTTTAATAGAAACAGCAATTTTCGTTTTATGATTCGTTGTTAATTCATTTTATTAACAGTTTTCTTTTAATTAAGATAAAAAAGATAGTCCGAATTTTGTTATTTTTTTAAATCTGTCTCCTTCCAAATTTAGTACAAAGACATTGTCTCACTTCTCCAAATATAACAATTTATATTATCAACTTTATTATATTTTCAGTTGCATCTTATTTTTAAATGCTGTAAGATTTCATGGAGTTGGATTTCCAATTTTTTATTTTAGAATACCTTTAATAACATTTACTTAATTAAATTTACTTACTAAAAATTATGATTCCTTGTGCTTTAGTTAATTTAGTTTTCTTTTATTCATTCTTATTTTATTTAATCAATTAATTTTAATATTTTATAAATTTTATGGAAAATAATACTTTTTTGTTTTAAAATTTATTTCAGTAATAATTATTAGTAATAATTGATATTTCAGGAAAAATATGATTTTTTAATTTTTTTTTTTTTTTTAAATTTCTTCAGCATTTAAATATTAATAAGGATAAAAAAGTAATAATTAAAATTTTTTAATTATAAATTCTTATTAATCAGCTGTTTGTCCTCATACCATGTATTTAATGTCTCATAGATTATTCGTGTCAATTTATATCACATTTACAAATTTAAGTAAATAATAAAATTTATTTTGTTATATATGAATTTTTGAAAGTTTTCGGCAGTTAATAACAGAATTTAAAAAAGAAACTTTTAGTGCGGTTTATTTTTTCTCTTTATTTCTATACGGTTGTAACTCTTTAATTTTTAATTTTCATTATTTTTTTTTATTTTGTTAATCGATGTTCTCGTGTCATTTCCAAGTTGCATCGGCATAAAAATTATTATTATTACATGTAGCGCATCTGGTTGTGCACCGTGGTGTTCCACATGGTGCTGAATGAAGAAAGATTAGAAGAGAGCAAAGATAAGAGCAAAGAATACTTACCGCAGTGATTTTTTGGTCTTTCATTAATAGTATTTTTCCTATGTTTAGTTAAATAAAGCAAAAACAATTACTTCGTAATCGCGCATCATAAATATAATTAATATTGCAGTTTTGATTTAATAATTTCTGCCAAGTTGGACCAATGCTTCATGCCGAATTTCCGTTTATTTTTTACATATGTTTGATGCTACATTTGTATTATTTTACCTCGTTCCAGTATACCAAACACCCAATCATTGGTCGTGCATCATTCTCTCTATGTGAACCACTAATTATGTCGCCGGTAATTGATTTAAAGCTCCTTAGTTTAATTTAATTTTATTGGTAACAAAAGCAAATTTTCAGCTGCATGCATTTAAGTTATATAATTTATATTTTAGTGAATTTTCAATATTCCTTTAATTTTAATTTTAATTACCATTATCCAATTTTAATTACCATTATCCAAAAAGATTATTCAATGATATAAAATTGATTTAGTGAATTTTTTCGTGTATTTTGAATACTCCTTATTTTAAATTAAAATTTTCATTTAAAAAATTATATATTCGTAATAAAAAATTTTTTGTAAATTTTAATTAACCGATAATTTTCCTCAATAATTTATTCTATTTTTGTTTTTCTTATCCTTATTCCTTATATTTTTTACTATAAAATAATATTTTTTATTTTATTTATCGGCATATTATTTAGAAGTCAAGTAAGTGCCGGGATGTTTTATATATCATTAGTTGTGACAAATTAGAAAAAATATAGAATTTATGTTTATATTAGTTTAATTTTAAATTTTTTAATTTATGAATATCATTTTTTGAATTAAAACCCGTCATTAAACAATTTTTTTTAATGGGGATTCTATTGGAAATAAAAAATTAATTAATACTTTATTTTCGTTGTTTCTAATTTTTCGAATGATTTTGTATTTTAACATATAAATTTTCGCTAAAAAATCGTTCGTAATTTTTTTTTTTAAATCTCATTTTCAATACATTTTTGTGTCTATACTTTTTATTTGGTAATACCATATTCTTGAGATTTCATTGAATAATTAATTAATAAAATGAATGGGTCTAAATTCAATTCAATTTATCACTTAAAAAATTATTTTTTCTGAAAATGATTTATTATCACTTTTTTAAATCGCATAAATTTTGTACACTTAAAAGGTAGGGATGGGAATTTAAATCACAAACTTTCCAAAAAATCCACAAAAAGACACAAAAAATTATCAAAATAACTAAAAATTTACAAAATTTTGTAAGTTTTAAAATATTTTTTTAGTTCTTTTTATCATTATTACATTAGTTAAGAAGAAAAAAATTTTTGATTTATAATAATTAACTTTTATATATGTATCTAATTAAAAAAACCATTTCCTTGTTATATTTTTTTTTTTCTAAAAATATTTTATTTATTATATTTTTCATATTTTTTTCGCGTTCTCGATACAGAATGTCCGGGATCCCGATTATTGTGTTTTCTATTTTCATATAAATTGCTCTTATTATCAAAATATAATATAAATTTAAGTTCATCACTTTATTGTTTACATCAAACAAATTTCAGAATGGTTAAATTTAAACATTTATTTTGTCAAATTATCTTTATGCTTTTATTTTAAGTAATTTAAATTTGAGTTATACCATAATGAACCGAAATGTATTTTTATAAGTGCATTTTCCTTAATAGATTTGTTGTGCTGAATTTTTAATTAATCATTTTTAGATTTGGCTTAAAATAATTTATCAGCATTAAGTTAATGCAACTTTTATTGAGGCTAATCGCACACTGTCCGAACTATTGGAGACTATTGTTTAGAGTTGCTTAATTATTCTATTCTGTGCGGTGAGGATTTTATTATTGGTTTGTATAATTTTGTTGTTGATATGATTAAGCTTCATTAACATAAAGTGGCGCGGCAGTTTGTTGAGGTTTGCTTGGGTTAGCTTCCATTTTTAATTTTAGCAACAAATATTTAAAAGACAATTATTTGTTTAAGCTGCTATTTAAATATGTTTTAATTCGTAGTTTGGGTTAGCGTTGCTGGTGAATTTGTATCTATTAAAAATTTTTGATTTGTATCTATTCAATTAAACCACTCACAATGTTCTCATTTATTTTCAATTTTTAGTTTTATTTTATGTTTGAAAAAATTCTCTTAGTTCACGGCTCTTATTTCTGGCTAAATGTTGAAATTTTGATATTATTTTTATATAAAATCAGTTTTCATATATAAAGGCTTTATGAGGTGCTGTATCGAAAAAATAAATCTTATTAACAATAAACGATTAGAATTTTTATTAATAATAAATAATTCTAAAAATCTTCATTTTGAAAGTTAATAATACTGATTTATAAAAACTTTCTTATATTTATCTCAATTTCTATTAAATCATTACCTTTTTCTTTTAATTAGAGGCATTTTTTTATTATATTTGCTTAAAATTTTTTATATATTTTTTTTGTTCAAATTAGAAGAAATTGTATAAAGTAAACAATGTATAAAATGCTACTATATTTTGACTTAAAATACTTTTTGACTAAAAAATAATAAGAAAAAAAATTGTTTTCTATAAAATGAATTTATTTTGTTATTTTAAGATTTAACTTTTTTATAAATCATAATAGCGCTTCCATTCGCTAATGCTTATAGTACTAGTCAGTAATTTCAAATTTAAATTTTTTACCAACGGTACGCGATTATTCATTCTTTTTTTTCCATCCATTTGGACAAGCAATATAATTTTTGTCATGTCGAATTTCTTTTATTTTTCATTTATTTTCAAAAAAAAATTTTATCATAAAAATAATTATTTTAAATTTTTGATAATGTTTTTATTTGTGAATTTTTACTTTAAACTTAAATAAAAGTTACAGTTTGAAAATTTGAAGTTTTGACTTAATGTTCGAGTTCGTGTCAGGGGTTCAAAATTTGTCGTAATGAACGCGGATTGATACAGTCATGGTCATAAGTGTACGGACACTCACTATTTTGTAGATGCTCTTTGTATGCCGATACAATTTGGTAAGTCGATATGCCTCCAATTTTTTGTGGTCAAAAGTGTACGGACAATTGTTTATTTGCAAATAAAATCTAATATTTTATGGGCCAAAAATTCTGAAAAAACTTCCTACCTAGCTAACTTTTCATGCTGATCAAAAAAGTCTTTTACACCAATTTTGTCGGGTCACTGGTGATATGGAAAGTCAAGAATGGCTTAAAATCGGGAAAATTTTAGAAAAAAATTCTTAGGGGGTTGTGAAATTTTTTTTGAAAAATTTGAGTAAGCCCATTAGAAAGAGGACAAAATTTGCTACAATATGCAAAAGACTACAAGTCTCTAATGACTTATTCCCGCTGAGATATGGGCACTTTAGTTTCAGTGTTTGTCATTTTACTGTAAAAACTGCACTATTTTCTTAAGAAATACAGTACTTTTTGTAGACGCCGACACTGAAGTGCCTATACCTCAGCGGGAATAAGTCGTAGAGACTTGTAGTCTTTTGGATATTGTAGCAAATTTTGTCCCCTTTCTAATGGGCTTACTCAAATTTTCCAAAAAAATTTTCATAACCCCCTAAGAATTTTTTTCGAAAATTTCCCCGATTTTCACTGTATTTTGTGGGCGCCGATCACCATGAAGGAGTGATCTGATCAAATTTCTGTAAAATACTTTTTTGATAGCATCAAAAGATAGCTTAGCAGGAATTTTTTCAGAATTTTTTAATCGGCATACAAAGAGCATCTACAAAATAATAAAAGGTGTAATTGGATAGCCCATAAAAAACGCTACAAATTACAAATTAAAACTTTTTAATTTATTTTTATTTTTGATGGTTTTCAACATTTTAAATTTCATATAGTGAGTGTCCGTACACTTATGACCATGACTGTATGAAGAAAAAACCAAAAAATTTAGAACTAAAATTTGGGTTGCGTGAACTATTGTCAAAAATGTTGAAATATGTGAATAAAAAATTTCTCAAATTGTGTTCAAATATTTTAAAATATTAATCATGCAGCTTTTATAACAAAGAAATTTATTGCAAAATTTTAAGTCAGTATACGCAGTTCAACCAATGCCGACTCGATCACCAATAATCACACCTGAGAAAAATTTAGCTTTGAAAAATCAATTTATTTCTAAGACTTTATTATTTTTTAAATTTCTCTATTTGTTTTTTAAAGTTTTCTTTGTTTTCTAATTCTAGGCATGGTTTTGGCTGGTAAAATTTTAATGTACAAGCGGTTTTCATATTCTACAATTTTAATGATCATTGCATTTTTCCATTCTTATCGATATTTTTTAATTAAGTTCAGTGTTTAACAATAATAAATATAAATCATTTAAATTGTTTTTAATTCTTGAAAGTTTTAGATTAATTTTTTTCATTATTAAGTTTTGATTAAATTCATTTTTTTTTGCATAATTAATTACTCAAGAAACAGGGCAAATGTTACATTGTTAATATTAGCTGGGCCATTGAAATGAAATGTTTTCAAGGTCCAACGCTTTATTTTAATTTACATTGCTTTTATTGCTATTTTATTTGATTTCACATTTTATAAAAATAAGAATTTTTTTATAAGTTAAATTATTATAATCGGATTATTCTTTAATTTTTGTTATCATTAATAACCTTTATTCTAATTGTTGTCTGACATATTATTAATAAGTTCTTTGATGCAAAATTTCTCTTTTTTTTTCATTTGTGTTTTTTATGAGTTATTTATGCTTTATTAAAAAACTTTGTGCTGAATTTATGCAATTGTATATTTTATTTACATTTATATTTTGTTGCCCTTTTATTCGTTGCCTTAAATGATAGTGCAAATGACCATTAAAAAGGCCATACACTGACCCAGCTATTCATTGTCCGCCCAAATAACAACAATTTGTTTAGTTTTAAAGTTTTTTGGGTTTTTAATATTTAAAGTTTTTAATTTTAGTTTAAATTTTTTTGTGTTTTTAATATTTAATTTTTTTAAGTTTGTTTAAAATTTTTTTGGGGTTTTTAATTTTTAGATATTTTTAGTGTTTTTGTTTTAAATTTTTTTAATGGTCGATCACGATCTTTTCTTTGATAATAATCATCCAATTTATTTGCCATCTAAAATTAAAAATTTAAGATTGATATTTCAAAATTAATATTTTAAACCCATCAAGTTTCGTCCAACTTAACACCCTTTGCAAAACCAATTCGAGTTGAAAAGAGTGCTGGGTTCCGTCCGAGCTCTTTCAGTACATAAAAGTTTTGTATTTAAGTATAGATAAAATTTATTAAATTTAACATTTTGTGTTTAGAATAATGAATATCATTTCCTGTATTCTTTGTTGTTTAATATTTAAAAAAAAATTTTGACAAAAAGATATCATTAGGTCCATTTTGTTAAAATCAGTATTTTGTGAATTATTTCTTATTTCTTATAATCACTTCTGCATTTATGCTATGTGTGCATACGTGCTTCTTATAAAAAAATTGTTTTGCTATTCTATTAATTTTATTATTTTTTGGTTTTAGATTAGTATCTAATTACCAGTTTATGTTTTTTAAATTAGTATATTGTTGTGAAGTGCAAATGATGCATGTTATTGTAATAATTATAAAATTTTATATATTTATTGATTTTATATGTTTAAATGAAATATCTTTTAACATGTTCAGCATAGTTTTTTAATTTCCATGTCATAAACAATCGTTAAACAAATTTGTTTTATAGTCAATTAATTTATCCTTTCTTGAGATGAAATATTGACTTTTCTTAAGTGATCAAAACCTACTCATTTAATGTTTTTATTATTTACGTTTTATTGGTGGGTTTGAGTTTGCATAAATTTTATATTTTGAAAATTATTTTAAAATATATAAAAGCAATTTCGAATTTGATCTGTTACATGAACTAGAATTTATAAGAAAACAAATACAATTTTAATTATATTTTTGGAATCAAAAATTTGGGGGAACTATTGATAAAAATGTTGAAATATGTTATTTTCAGTTATTTAGACTTATAGATTAATATGAAAAATTAAAAAATTGGTCGATTTTGAGCAAAGTTATATCAAAAAAAAAAAAAAAAAAATTTGTTTCGGTGTTTTTTGAGTAATGGCATAGCATAGAGAGATTAATTCCTTGTGTCAAATGTTTTTTTTTGTACATGACGAATTTTCTGATGCTTCTTTCTTAAAGCTGTGGTCAACCTGTTTTAATATTTTGATTGATAATATTATTTTGCCTTTTTCAAATAAAAAAAAATAAAACAAAATCAAAAGAAAAGAAATTTTTATGTGCTTTATTGGAGGAGCCTTTTTTAAGGCTTTAGACCATCCATGTGAGTAGTGCTTGGTTTATTTTTGGAACTATGAGAGAATATCAGGAAGTAATTTGAATTATTCAATTTTGTTTTAGGTCACTTGATGCGCCGCGTTTCCCGAAGTTTTACTGTCCATTAACAAGTCCAATCGGTGCTGGGATATAGTTAAAAACCATCAAAAATGGCGATAGCCAAATAATCATCAAATGAAAATTTTTTGGTGTTTTGGGCATTATTCATCAAAATGGGCGTTAGTAAAAAACCATCAAGTCAACACTTGACATTTTCATGTCTTTTATCGATTACTTTTATAAAAAACAATTACCGTATATTCTATCATTATCTCCCGGGGGGATAAATAATTGGAGACGGGGGATTAATGGAGACGGAGATAATTAGAGAATATACGGTAAGTAATAAATTTAAATATTATAAATGAGGAAAATTTATAAATTTAACCGGTTTTCTATCCTTTAAATATCTAAATATTTTGTAGAAGAATTTTGTGCTTTTTTGATAAACTTATTGATTTTTTTAGAAAATTTTTAAACTCAAGGAATTTTTTCGAAATGCAAAAAATAATAATGAAAATTGCCCTACAAAATTTAATCAGCGTATGGGTTTTACATTAATTAAATAAATTTTCTAATAATAAATATTATTATTATGAAAAGTTTGCTTAATAATATTTAAATTATTACTTAATTGATTTTATAAAAGTAATCGATATAAACATGAAAATGTCAAATGTCTGATTTGATGGTTTTTCGACTAACGCCTTTTTTGATGGGTTTTGACTAACATCCCAGCACCTTCCAATCAATATAGTCCACGTTGTTTTGTTTTTTTTTTAGATGAAGCAATTATAATATTTATATTATTTTTAATTTAATTTATTGATTAATTTCAAATCAAGTAAGATATTCATATGAAATTGATAAGCTTCGATTATTTGTATCAATCTAATTTTTAATATAGCACTTAATATTTATTTTGAAAATTTAATTCTAACTTTAATTAATTATTCTTCACTGTTTTAATTTTCATTACTTATTGGCTTTTTATTGCTTTTTTAGCATTGTTAAATTTTCTTAATGAATTTCCTTTTTGTATTTTAATTTCTTCTTTATTCGTCGTTTATATTTTTAAAATTTCTGCAGTTAGACAAATGCTCTTACTTTTGTACTATTAGAACCATTAATCCTTTTTAAAATTTTCTTGCACCAATTCATGATTGATTATGTGGCCGCATTCATATGTACGGTATGGTTTTTAGATGGTAATTAAAATTAATTTATATTCGGATGTATTATTGCGCCGTCGATTATTGATTTATAGCTCCATTAATTTATTTTTGAATTTTCTTCTATATTTTTCATTTACTTTTTTTTAATTTTTTTAATTTTTTGGCATATTAATTCATTATCATAAATTAAGTATTTTAATATTAAAGAGGACTCGTGGTCGTGTAGCATCCATGTGACGAGATTAAAATGACGTAACTTATCTTTTATTTATAACATTAATTTAAGTAATATTTTTATAAAATAACTTTAATTCCTGTAATTGTTGTACTGAAAGAATCAAGATTATATGATTTTTTAAAATTTTCTTGTAGTAACATGCCCCACGTTCATTGTTTCCTAGGTCTTTAGTTTTATTAAATATAATTTTATTTTTTTACTATTCGGAAATCATCCAAAAATATGTTTTTTGGAAAAGTCCTGATAGATACCCTCCCTATATGAGAATCTTTGTAGGTTATCGTTTTTATAATTACTTTATAACAAAATTTGAATTATTTGGATAATTTTTCCACCAAAAAACTTTTTCAACTTCATTATAATTTTTACATAAATAAATCTGCTTTTATTAGGGATTTTGGTCTTAATTAATAGATAATTCATTAATCGCGACAATTTTTTCCCTTCAGCCCCCCTGCCACGGCAAGAATTCCACGCGTAATCCAAGTCAGAAAGTTTGGATTCGAAATTGTTTAACACGTTTAACAGAATTTATTATTTTTAATAAAGGCACTATAAAAAAAATTTTTTATCATTTTATTCATAATGTAATTTTGTTTTTTTTCTCGCATTGTCGAATTTATATAATTAAAAATTTAAATAGTGAATAATTCTTTAATGATAAATAATTTCTTACAGCAGGATTTGGTCAGAAGCTTTTAGTTTTTCATGAAAGAAAAAATTTATATATTTAAGCATTGGTTTAATTCTGTTCATTATTGTCCGAAGAATGAATGAATGAAATTTATGTATGTTTATGTTTTTAATGAGGAAATAAATTGGCGAATATTAATTATTTGTAATTAAAAAAGTTTGTACTTTCTTTATATCGATATTTTAATAAAAACTATTTCTTTTTTCTCAAAATTAAGGATCAGGGTTATTTTCATTAATTATCTTTCTGTTTCTTTTTCCATTAATAATTTTCCTTTTGGTTGCCACTTTTCCTTCCTATTATTTTTTGGGATAATATTCTTCCATAATAATTGATGAAATAAGAACCAAATCGTGAGAATTCAATTTTGAAACTTCTATTTCGAAGAATTAATTCAGGGTAACCTTAATTCTCGAGATCAATGCGCAAGTAGAGATTTTGAGACGGCTTGATCGCTCTATGAGTACAGGTATTGCAGTAGTTCTCATCATAATTTTACATTATATAATTATATTTTTGCATTTTATTTTAATTTTTCAACTATGTTTCTTCGATCAAATATTTATGTAAAAAGTTTACATCAATTAAACTATCGTTATAAAGGTGAAAATATCGTATTTGTATGGGCTTTATATTGTTTAAATCATTTTAATATCTAGAAATAATTTAACTTTTAGGCACACATACAATCGCATTTCAAATAATTTTATTTTAATAAGAAATTATAGACAAAATTTTTTTTAAATAAAAACATACATGAAGATGTTCAAAAAAGTTAATTTTGTGTCCTGAGCATTCTCTTAAACAAATTTATTTTTTTTGGATATACATCACAATATAAATTTGATATTATTTGGGAAAATAATTTTACAAATTTATTTATGAAATGTTGTTTTTTTCCGTTATTATCTTTTCTTTCATTCAATTATATAAAGTTTAAATATTAATCCTTTATTGAGCTAAAAATATTAAATTGATAAGGGCTAATTTCCATTCGCTACATAAATTACCATTTCGAATTTGAGTTACACTCGCCGGAAATTCCGAAAATTTTTGCTCTATTTGTTAACAGATTTTCATGAAATTGCATTATTTCTTATTTAATTACTAGAATTATTTATTTATTGATTTATACATTTAATTGTTTTATTATTTTTTAGCGAGCGTCTTCTGTAATTTTATTAATTATTTCAGATAGAAATTTTTAGGCACTGTGAGCGAAAATTTAATATTTCAAATTTCGGGCTTTTGCCGTGGACAAATATTTCAAAATACCGTATTTACTCGATTATAAGCCCCGGGGCTTCTATTGTTCAACCCCCCCTCCAAAGGGGGCTTATATTCGAGGGGGGCTTCTACTCGAGGGGGGGCTTTTATTGTTCAACCCCTTTCCCTATACAAACTCAAAAGAAAAATATGGAGCATTAACTTTTTAGAATTTTCTATTTTCAGAATGAAGAAGTTATTACATAAATTTTGAAAAAATTCGTTTTTTGAGAAAAAAAAAATTAATATCGCTGTTGTGAAAAGGTTTTATTTGAAAAGCACGAAATTCTTCCTCTATAAGCTTCTGTTTATTCTATATTTTTATAACACTTTTGAAAAAAGTGCAAAAATAAACTGATTTTGGAATTCGGGATCATAGGTGGGAGGGAGCAAATGGTTTATAAGCCGAAACTATTTTCTTCTATGGGTTTTTGGTCCATGGGTTTAGGTCCACTTGCCTGTAAAAGTTTTTTTTAGGGTTTTTGGGACTACTAATCAAGAATTTGGCATCCATTTTGCCTAATTCCAAAGCTTGATCCAAACTCGAAACCCCAAAATAATTTTTTAAAATTTTGCAGGCAAGTGAATTTGAACCCATGGCCCAAAAAGCCATTTTTAACAAAATAAAAAATGTATTTGGTATAATATTTCTATATTTGCTTGAAAAATTTTTTAGGCTCACTTAAATTGGGGTCCACCTCGTTTGGGCGCCAGCCCAGTTTTTGACTATAACTTTTTCTTTGTCAACCAAATCTAATATTGTTGGTATCCTTCTAAAGAAAAAAATTCTGAAAATATACGATTTTTATCAAAAATTTCGGAAAAGGAATTCCGTGCCACCCTAGTTTGTACAATTAGAATATTTATGAATTTAAAAAATATATTTAATTTTTCAAATTGCTTTTGAAAAAACACAAACAAGATCCATAATATATTTTAAAATTTATTATCTGGAATTATACGAAAACCGAAAAAATTTTCGATTTATTTCGATTTTTAAGAATTATTTTTTTTTCCAATAAGCGAAAGATTATCTTTGAGCAAAATTATTGAGCTATAAAGCTATCGAATGGTTTACTACAGGTTGGGAAATTTTAAAAATTTTCGAGCAAGGCCCCTAGAATATTTTTGAATTTTTAGTTTCAAATTTTATCTGAAGAAAGCATAACTTAAGTTATTAAAAATCCAATTTTAAAGAAATTTTTGCCTATTGTCATAATATTATTAAGCCTTATAAAAAAATTATTGTAAAAATTAAGTTAAATTCTTGGTGTATATTACAATGATTTATTATTTTCATGTTGTTTTATGGCTCCTCAACATGGCCTCCCTTCTTTTTCTATTGGGAACGGTCGGAACATTAAGCTTAGAGGCGGCTAAGATGACCAGTTGTAATTTTTTTATATAAATTTTTTGTTTTATATTTATTGTTTTGATTTTAAAAATATTTCTTCTTTTTTACAGTGATATTCTTCGATTTTTTTTTTGTCTATTTATCATTTTTTGTCTTTAGAATTTAGATATTTTTTGATAGTTTTGAACTCTTTTCTCATATATTATCAAATTAATTAGACCAAATCCATACTTAACCCTGCAAAAAAATTTTTGATTTAATAAATAGATGGCCAAAAATTAAAGTTTATTTTAATTAACAAAGTAAAAAAATTGACGCACAATATAAACAATGTGGTCCTAATTTATAATTCTTATATCATATTATTTTATTAATTTAAATTTATTTTTACATTTTTCTTTTCATTAACATTTTTTACTTCGACATCAATTGCTATCTCAACCCCGCTGGGTGCGGGAAATTGGGGCTTTTAAAAATTACGATGAAATGATGAAAATAAAAAATTTGGGATCACAGTACTTATATGTTTGTTTTTTTCTAATCACCGTCGCGCTGCTGTCTCGATGAAAATTCTCACACTCCTCTTCTGCTTGACATTGTGCAAAAGAATTTTTATTTTATCAAAAGCGATAATTTTGTTAATATTTTGTTTTTTTGTGAATTTACAAATTTTTTACGATTTATTTTACTATATATATTTTAAATTTATTCTGTTTTTATTATTAAATAAAACAATTGCATTTTTTGTTGATTTAATTTAAAATTCTTAAGATCGGAACATAAAGAAATAATTAAATATTTTATTAATTTTAAAATTAGTTTTTATATTTTACATTATTTTTTTTAATTTTATTCAAACATAAATTTGATAGTTACTTGTTTTATTAACATCATTAACATTTATATATACATTACTATTTAATTATAGGCATTGGTTTATCGCAAATTTGTTACTATTAGGGTTTAAACCTAAAATAAACTTCATGATATTCATCAGAATTCTAATTCTGTATATATTTTAATTAATTTTTAATTTTGGTTTAGCTTGCTGGGTATATTAGTACATCCTTATTCCGAATCCTGATAATGAATGCTATTATAGATGATTAATATCAAAATTATGCACTTTCTACAATTAATTTAAATTTATTTTTACATTTTCCGTTTCATTAACATTTTTACTTCGACATCAATTGCTATCCCAACCCCGCTGGGTGCGGGAAATTGGGGCGTTTAAAAAATTACGATGAAATGATTATGTAAAATTAGAAATTTTGGGAACAGTGATTTATGTTGTTTGTATAATATTTTAATTTTATTCAGCTTTTACCATTAAATAAAACAATTTGATTTTTTGTTTGGTATAATTTAAAATTACTAAAGACCAGAATATAAAAAAAAAAACAATTAAATTGTTATTAATTTAAAATTAGTTTTTATATTTTACAATAATTCTGTAGATTTTTATTATTTTTAGTTTTGATTTACCTCTTGGTACATTATTTAGTACATCCTTATTTCGAACCATAACAATGAATGCTTTTATATTGATTAACATCAAAATTATGTACTTATTGCAATATGAATTCTTTATTAACTATTAAAATTATTAAACTTTTTAATTTTTATCGGTCATGTATTTTTGTATTCGAAATCATTCAAAAAATATTTAAATATATTTATTATTTATTTTTTAAATCTGTTTTTGTTCGAATATTTTTTATTTTTATATTTCATTTTTCATGGGTAATTTCTTCTTCTGTGAAATGTTTTAAAAGACAATGTATTAATTCGGTGGGCAAAATATTGTTATATTTTTATTTCTCATTTATTGATATAATTATTTAATTATTCGACCTTTCATTTTTTGCAAAATTAGAATTGTCTTAGATATATCAATGATTGTTAGAAATATTAATTTTTTAATTTAATTAATTCGCACAATAAACTTTAAATAAACCATATCTCTCAAACTGTGAAATTTCCCGTTACTTTTGATTTTATGTTTTAAAAATGCAGATTTAAAAAAAAACTTACTGATCGAAGATTTTTCCTGCAAAATTTAAGTAATTCTTACAACTTAGGTTAGTTGGTGTTTCCAAAGCGACGCAATAAAGTGAGAACAGAAAAAAAATTTAAATTGTCTTTCTTTTTTCAAAAATCTTCCAATTGTTAAAATTGTTCATTATAATTAAAAGATAATAATTTTTTTGCTAATTAAATCATGGATTGTAAATTTTATATTTTTTGTTTATTGAATGTTGTACGTTTGTTGGGGTCGGGGTCACTTTGGCGCGGCCATTTTGGCGCGGCCACTTTGGCGCGGGTATTTTGGCGCGAGGTTTTTTTGGCGCGAGCTTTTTTGGCGCGGGCCATTTTGGCGCGGCCATTTTGGCGCGGCCGTTTTGGCGCCCTATATAAAATGGCTTTTTTGGCGCCGTAAATTTTTTTTTAAATTTTTCAAAATTTGGAACTAACCCTGTAAAAATCAGTTTTTTCCTGCTGTGAACTACCATATAATGGAATTTTGCTAAAAAGTAAAAGTTTTATTTTATAAAGTATTGTGTACCATCGAATACCGTGTCGGGTTTCGAATTTTCGAGTCAAAATCCGGTATACTTGTTCGAATTTTAGTCCGAGGTTCGTAATTAGTCAAATCTATGATCAGATTATGATCAACACCCTCGAAAACCACCCTAATGGTAATTTTGAACAGAAATATAAAAGTTAAATTAGGCACCACAATTCAGCGCCATTGCTAGCAATTGCATTAGAATGGTACTTTGAAAGAAAATGGCTTATTATTATGCACAAAGAAAGACAAATTAAAATTTTTTTGAAAATTTTTGGAGATTTTTTAACACTGGCGCCAAAAAAGCCATTTTATATAGGGCGCCAAAATGGCCGCGCCAAAATGGCCCGCGCCAAAAAAGCTCGCGCCAAAAAAACCTCGCGCCAAAATACCGGCGCCAAAGTGGCCGCGCCAAAATGGCCGCGCCAAAGTGGGCGGTTCCCGTTTTGTTGGCCCCCTTTTTAAATTTTATTTCTTATTCGAGTATAGAATCTCAGCTTTTTTTTTTGTTTAAAGCCATTGCGAGAAAAAGTTTCCCATTTATTTATGTATTAATATTTTTATTTCATTTTTATTATTTCTTTTTTATTTCTTCCGATTTGTTAAAATGAGATTAAAGGGAACATTTCTACTGCATTTTTTTGCCTATCATAAAATAAAATAAAATAATTTAATTTAAATTTTGATTAATGTCATTTTTAAAGGTATAAATCTAAAAAATGTAAGTATTTGAACTAAATATTTAATGCAAATCAAATTTATTTATTCCTCTTAAACCCGCAGCTTTTTATTTATTTTTTGGGTTTTTGTTCAGTTTAATATTCCGTATTTAAATGTTTTGCAGTGAAAGTTATTAATTTTCTTGTCTGTGTATGAGCTATTCGCAAGGACTCAGAATCCTTAATTGAATATGTAAAAGAGTATACTTTGGTCTTAATTTGGAACTGATTGGTAGGAAAAATATTCAATTTTGCAAATACTACTCAATTAGAGTGTAGGAAGTACAATAGATTTTTCATTACGAAGTTAATAAAACTCGCGCTGCATCATGAAATATGTTATTTTTATTTAGAATTTAAAGAATTTAAAATTTTTATGTATTTTTTTATTAGGCTTGGCTTGGCTTTCAAAATTTTAATATTTTATAGGGTTTAATTGAGGATTTTATCACTATAATAATTTAGTTTAAGTATCTATAAATACCGTTGTTAAGTTTAATGTTTAATTTACATACAAAATTTATTTTGATTATTTTTAAAAAATCAAAGGTTCTTTTCTAAATTAATATTTCAAATTTTTGGAGCATTTTTTATAGCTATTGCATTCAGTTTTTATAATTAAATCTGGTTATCAATATTTTTTGTTTGTTAATTAACACATTTGTAGCTATTTAACGCTAGCAGAATTGTCAGAAGAAAATTTAATTTAAATTATTGTTTATATATTTAATTATTATTCATTAATAAAAAATTTTTACTTTTTGAACATGGCATTGAATTAATTTTATTTTTTATAAGATTTTTGTTAAATAAATTTGTTAATATGGATAACTCTCACTGTTCTCTTCTTTTCGATCCTGCCCCTTTCTTTCAGTATGATCATAGCATCAGTCAGTGATTTAAATTTAAATTCAGTAAATTGTTTTTAAAATAATTGACTAAAACAAAATTAATGCTTACTCTGAATTTTTGAAAATTTGGAATTTTAAAAAAATAAAATAAAGACATAATCCGAAATCTATTTAATAATGTCGCAGACAGTGGGTGAGGGCGACGAGGAAGTTAGGTTTAGAAAAATTTATTAAATAGTGTCGCGAACGGACGCTGCAGCCGTTCGTGAAGAAAAATGTTGGGGTGAGGTGCGGTCGTTGAACCTTCGAGGGCCCCCTCCGGTGAAGCCATGCTCTTAACCGTTGAGCCATCTCACCACTGTTGATTGGCTGTTTCGGTGCTGTTGTTGTTGGTTGATCTTTGTGCAGTGCTTTTCAATCGCCGATTAGGCTCATCGGCGACACTCCCCCCCGCGAAAAGATGTTATCTCGCACTGATGTTGTTGCAGCGCTTTCAGGCTCTTTTTCCATTAGCCAAATGGCCACACAGACTGTCACTTTGAACCCGCTTTTCGCCATTCTAACCATGCTTCATTAGAACCCGCTTTTTGCTCGCCACAGCACACGCTTAGCTTGAGCCCAGTTTTCGCTCACTAACTAATGGCGAAAAGCGGGTTCAAAGTGACAGTCTGTGTGGCCATTTGGCTAATGGAAAAAGAGCCTGAAAGCGCTGCAACAACATCAGTGCGAGATAACATCTTTTCGCGGGGGGGAGTGTCGCCGATGAGCCTAATCGGCGATTGAAAAGCACTGCACAAAGATCAACCAACAACAACAGCACCGAAACAGCCAATCAACAGTGGTGAGATGGCTCAACGGTTAAGAGCATGGCTTCACCGGAGGGGGCCCTCGAAGGTTCAACGACCGCACCTCACCCCAACATTTTTCTTCACGAACGGCAGCAGCGTCCGTTCGCGACACCTTTTTCCAAAATCTTGGAAATTTTGGACCCAACGAACCTAAAAATAATAATTGAAGTTTTTAAACTTTAAATTTTTCCTTACTGTGCCTTTTATTACGAATGAATTTCTTAAAATTTGTTCCTTTGTCAAAGGTTCTTTATCTGTGAATCTTTTACGGATCTATGAAAAATCATAATTTTCATTCCTTTAATTCCTTAGGAAAAAGTAATATTATTTTAGTCATAAACAATATTTTTTTTCATTTTTTATTTTTTTTTAAGTCCATATATTGTTACTAAACGTTTTTTTTCTTTTTTTAAATAAAAGAAATATTTGAATTCTTCGTTTTGTAAATAATATTTATTTTGCCAAAATGAATTTTAAAATCACTGAAATTTAAAAAAATAGCGTTTACAAATAATTATAAAAACACCTCCGAAATATATATATGAATGTACAAAAAATCCAAAATGTACCAAATATTTTAAATAAAATTTTAAATGGTTATTTTTTTCTTGAAAAAACTTCTTCGTTTAAAGTGTGAAATAGGCATAAATGCTTAATTTAAACATTAAAATGTTGCATTTATTAAATATTTAAAAATTGTAAAAATTATTTATCCAGTTAATAAATGATTTTAATTTTCGAAAAAATGTCTTGATAAGGGTTTTTGAAAATAGATTTTTGGAAAAAGAATTTATTATAAAAATTTTACGATCGAATCCCGACAAATTTGGTATCATTCGAAAGTTCTTGATCAGTTAAGTCTAAAAAACCAGGTATAGTGCAATAACCAAAATGACTTATTTGCACCAGTTTCCCTGCGCCGCCAATTAAAATAATTGTAAATTACGTTTGGTACTGAATTGGCACTATAAGGTTTTGATCGGTTCAAAAACCGGTTATACTTATCGGTTTTTAGATGGCGCGGTTCGACTTCATACAATGATTATTTAGACTTAGCTCGTCAAGAGCTTTCGAATAGTACCAAATTTGTGGGGATTTGATCGTTTTAAAAAAAGTTAGAGAGCTAAATCTCTCAATTTTTCGAGTTTTGAACCGGTTAAAAAACCGGTTTTTTGTCATTTCTTCAACTCGAGACATATTTTTCCATGCTTAGCTCCTCGAGACGAATCGATGGAATATCATTTGACCCCTTTTTCACGGGGCGTTCACTACAGTTTATCCAAAAGATAAATGCATGATTTAGAGAATATTACTAAAAAAGAAATCATTTAATAAAACCAAACTTTATATGAAGCAAGACTTTAATTAATTAAAAAATTATTTCATTTTTGCATTTGGAAATTCGTAGGTGAAAATTGCAAAATGAGTGTTCAGCAATGCTCACCAACCAAAGTTCGCCATTTCTCAGCGGTTAATTAGCGTCTCTTTCCAAGCGACGCCATAGACATCAGGGGTGTGCGAAATTTTGTGTCGTTTTCGTGTCGTCCCCCTTTTTCGTCACTTTTTGAGTTTCGTTTTCGTGTTTTCATTTTCGTCCGTCAAAAAATTTCGTTTCGTTTCGTTTTCGAGTTTTAAAATTTTGAATTTTCGTTTCGTTTTCGTTTTCGTCAGACGGAATTTGGACGAAAAATACGAAAAAATTTACACCCTTAAGAATGACCATTTTGGGAAAAAAACAAGCAATCTCGTGGAAGTTTGCTACAGATTATCATATTTTTCTTTACAAAATTCATTGAAAATTCCAAAATTCTTCCCGGCGGCGCCTGTCGGCACCGCCGACCCCCAAAATTCTCCTAAAATTTTCAATATTTTTTTAAATGTAGGTTTTTTGCCGGCCAAATTCTCATTTTCGCGCATGAAATTCTTTTAAAAAGACGGAAATTCCTGAAAAATTTGGCTAATTTCTAACAAAATTCAATAGAAATTCTTAATATTTTCTCTCGGCGGCGCCTATCGGCACCGCCGGACACTCTCCCCTCGCCCATTCACCAAATTTTTTTGGAAAAATACGCCACAAAAAATGTTAAAAATCTGATTTTTTGATTCCGGAATACACTGAAATTTATGATTTGCTTATGTCCTCCCCAAAATTGCTAAAACCGGTAATGGGAGACTAAAAATATAATATTTAATACATTTTGATCGAATAAATTGTAAAAATAATAGATTTGAAGCAATTTTTTGCAAACGTTCTTATTTTTGAGCCTAAATCTTATTTCTTGGCCTTGGTGTTCTTATTTTGTTTTGGATTAAATTAGTTCAAAAAATTTTCGTGTTTTTCGTGTCGTTTCGTACGAAAACGGCTATTTTTTCGTTTTCGTGTTTCGTTTCGTCCAAAAAAAATTTTCGTTTCGTTTTCGTTTTCGAGTTTTGAAATTTTTAATTTTCGTTTCGTGTTTCGTTTTCGTGAAAAATAAATATTTTCGTTTCGTTTTCGTTTTCGAAAATTATTTTTTTGGTTTTCGCACACCCCTGATAGACATCGAAAGAACAGCGGAGTCAGAGAATGAGAGAAAAATTACACAGTTGATGAAAGAAATGAGTCGAAAGAGTGAGAGAGAAATGGAGAGACACCAGAGAGAGAGAGAATAGAGAGAGAAAGAGAAAGAGCAGAGGAGAGAAAATAAATATTTCCAGTTTATTTGCGCCAAATAAAACCATTCATATGTAGGGACGGATTTTTAGTGGCAAAAAATCCCAAAGTAATTAACTAAGGAGTGACAAAAATGCGAAATAGTGGCAAAAATAGTGGCAAAAAAGTTCCAAATTTAAGGGTGTAATTTTTTAAATAGTTATTTTTTATATGAAAATAATTAAAATTAATGAAAACGATTTTATTCACTATTGCAATTACAAATGAGGTATCTTTCGAATTTTCAGCGGTAAATGTATACGATTATTGGCCAAAATTGATTTGTAAAAAGAAAAGGTCGTTGCATATCGCAAGATGTCAGAGGAGCAAAATAAATTTTTGGGGATTGAATTTTTAAGAAAATTTTCATTTCTTATAGGTCTATTTTGAAAATTTAAAGATCGATTCTCTGGAGTATATATTTTTTTTATTTTTTTTGGTCGATTCTTAGGGGTCTTTTGTTCGTGGTTACCTATCATTTGGTCACTGATCCTTTCGTCACCGTTCAGTTCGTCACTTAAGCGGAATATGTTCAACGATTATCATTTAGGACAACACTCAAACTCATGATCAGCGACATCGAAAACATTATAAACTCATTTTTCGACTTTAAATCTAAAAAAAATTTTCGAAAAAGGGGCTACCACCGGTGGTAGTCTTACTCAGGAATAAATTTTAGCCACTTTCAAACCAATTAAGCAGTCTGTATGACCATTTTTGGTGAAAATCTGATTTTTGGAAAACCCGCGACAAAATAACATTTTTTTGATTTTTTATTTGGAATAAAATTCTACAAAATTCTGATTATTGACCAACCAGCCAATGACTTTTGAACGGCTAAATTGACCATGTCTAAGGAATTTTTCAAAAAGAAAACCGTAATGAGACTTTTGAATAACAATTTTGGCTTGTGAAATTTTAAAAAACTTTTCAACTATTTTTGCTTGTAAACAAAAAAGTTCTAAAAAATAAATAAGTATTTTGAAATTTGCGGCAAATATAACCGATAATGGTATAAATAATTTTTTAAATTTTCCCCGCAGCGCCCCTGTCGGCACACCCGGAGCCACATTTTTCCCAAAAATTTACCATTATGATATTTTTTAAGAAATATTCGCATTTTTTATTTTAGCAATTATTGTGCCATTTCTTGTTTTTCATCATATGAAAAAAATTTAAATTTGAGCTTTAATGCCTCTCACAGTCCATGTCTTGTCTTTAGAATTGCCTGCTGCAATACGGCGATTCTGTACTGGTTGAGACTCATGTGCAGGCTGGGCCCACAAGTTTCGGGCGCCTACCGCTTGCTGAATTAAATTTCATTATTTAAATCTCAAATTTAATTTTCAAATCAGCATGAGTTTCTGCAATTGCTTCCAGCAGTTTTTGTGAAAATACTTGATCATTCGCTTCTCTGACATGTTGCAATTGTAAATAGTTAAAGAAAAAATTTCATTAATATTTTTTTAGAAAATTCATTAGCAAATTTTCAACTGCCTCTGTATGCGCAATAATGGGCGCTTTAATAAATATTTTAATTATAAATCATAAGTTGTCGCATTACTTTATTAATCTAGGTAAATATTCATATTAGTTACTTATGCAACTTTGGCTCTGCGATTTCTTTTACATTCATGAATCATTTTTCTTTATAAATGTATGAATTTTTAACATTAATAATTCCAATATATTTTTGTTATTCGCCAGTTTCAGTTTCTTTTGTTTTACCATGCAAAAGTACTAAACTTATTTTACTTGTTTCTCGTTGCGTAGAGCCGAATAAACGCGATTGAAATTCTGTTCTTTTTGTTTGTCCCTGAAAATTGGTCATTTCCTTCCAGGTCACATAAATTAATATAAAAAATTAATTTCTTGTCTTGTATTCAATCAACCTTTAAAGCTTTTTTGTTATTCATAACATTCGATTATTGTATATACACATATTTTATGTGTATTTAGCAAATAAATATCTTTATTTTCTCTACTAAAAAATAATTAATCTTTATTTTCTTTACTTTCGAAATTAGTATTTTATATTTTTATTTATAACCATTACTTTACTTTCTTTATTTATTAGGTAATTTTAATTAATAAATCACTTTTTGATTTAATTTACTTAATTCGCCATATTTAATTCAAATACTTTTTTCTATCAGTTCTTTAATTTATTTTGTTTTTAGTTTTGTCTTTCTCTTAAGTATTTAATCTGTTTTTGTGCGGGTAATTTCCTTTTTTATCGATTTTTATTTTATTTTTGAATTTAAAGAAATTTCGAGTACAAATAATTGCCGTTTTTAAAGTTTAATATTTTAAAAAATATCCGTTTTTCCTTAAAAATTGTGAGGAGGCTGGGTTGGTGCGAAGTTCATTTGAGGTTAAGAAGTATAAAAATTTAATATGTTTGTAATAGTAGTTGTCGTTCTGTTTTACTGTGTTCATGAATTAAAAAATACAAGATCTTCATTTTATTGTAATTTTCTAAATTAAAATATAAATTTTAATAATAGTTTATTTAAAATTTATCATCGTAAATTATTTCATTTTTGCCGAATTATCGATTTAATTCATTTTATATAAAATTTCTACCGCTTATTTTTTTGTAAAATTGTTTTTAATCAATTAACTTTTGTTTTTTAAATTTCATCTGTTTTAATAAAAGCTTTTTTTTATATGATGTAATTTAATTATGTTTTTCTTTTTCAAAAGGTCTTGCTGTTTAGTTTCATTTTTTTGTTTGTAAAAAAATTTATTATTTATTTTTAATGAGCCTGGCCTGTTCTTGAATTCGTTTTTTCTTGAGATTGGCTTTGTTTCAATTCTTGAACCAAAACATAGCAATGTGTCCACATTCGTGTATTTACGATATTAGGGTGTCAAAAATATGTACAAAAAGTGGTCAGAATATGTAAAAAACTTTTATTTTTGTAGGAAAAAGTGCAAAATTTTTTTCCAAAAAATAACTATTTAAAAAATTTTATTTACATATTTCTGTATTTTTTTTACATATTTGGGATTTTTGTTACATATTTATGTACATATTCTGACCTCTTTTTGTACATATTTTTGCCAGCCCTAATCATCAGAGCTGTATACCCTAGCATTAATTTAATGCAAATAAACTGTAAATATTTTTTTATCCCCCGCCCTCTCTCTCTTTCACTCTATTTCTCCTGTTCTCTCTCTCCTCCTCTCTTTCTTTCTCTCACCTTGTGTCCTCTCTCTCCTTTTCTCTCTCTCTCTCTCTCCGCTCTATCTTCTACTCTCTTTCTCTCTCTCAACTTGTCTCCTCTCTCTCTTCTTTCTCACTATTTCCTTCCATCATTCATTGGCGTCGCTTTGGAAAGTGACGCCAATTAACTGATGCGAAATGGAAAACATTTGGTTAGTTGGTTGTGCTGGTGAGCATAACTTATTCTGCATTTCACTTCATTTAGCCACGCAAAAAATGGAAGAAATTTTTAAAATTAATTAAATAATGTATATTTAATTATAAACCTTTTCATTAAATCGCTCGTGGGTTAATGTATGCAAATAAATTTAAATTTACTCAATAAATTGAAAAAATCTGAATGATGTTCAATGCAAAAGCAATTAATGGAATTTATAATTTTAAAATATTTTAAATGTTAGTTACAAGGTTCTAAAAGCCCTAAATTTTTCTTCTTTGGTTAGCCAATCCAACATCCTTTATTTTTTTTACATTTAAGGTGCTTTTATATTTCCAATATTTTTTAGGTTTTTAAAATACATCATGGTGTTTTTCTCATATATATCACGAAATCAAACATTGTTTTTGCGAAATTCGACATTCCTACAAGATTATTGGCTTTTTTTAATTTATTTCAATATATTTTTTATATAATTTTTTTCAGCGGGTGAGGATAAAAGACATAACTATTTCTTGTTTCTTGTTCGATTGTGGACGATTGTAGCTTGTTTTCACAGCGGTTTCGTTAGGCTCATTTGTCAGTGTCACTTTGCACATTCACAAATTAGACCAGCTGGTGGAATAATTTTATTGAAAAATTATTATACGAATTTTATAAACATTTTATTTACTTTTATAGCATGTAAATTTTCCGTTAATAAGTTACATATTAAACCTTTGTTCTGCATTTTTTTACATTCCAACGAATAACATTATAAATGATTGATAATTTAATATTCTTAAATATATAAATATTTAAAAATTAAGATATTTGTTCTATGTGTTATTAAAAATTTTTTATTATAAAATTAAGAAAAGAAAAAGTAAGGCGGTTATTTTTTTCTCTTTATCTATTTGATTGAAACTCTTTAATTTTAATTTTCTTTATTATTTTTTAATTTAATTAACCGATGTTCTCTTGTATTTCCAAGTTGAATCGGCATAAAGAATTTTTAAAATTTTATTAGATATTCTAGCTATTTAAAAACATAATATTATGCTTACTGTTTCTTTTATATTTATTTAAAAGACATTGAATTGGCATGAACATAGATGTTAAACAAGATATCTACAATATGAATTGAGAGTTGCATAATTACCTGATTTTTAAACAAAAGTGATGAATATTTATTTAATATCTATAAATTTTAATTTTGTCAATTTATTTGATAATAAATAATTAATTACACTGCAAATATTTTTCCTTTTCTTTATGTGTTAGGGAAAAATCTCGTTCCATTTCTTATGTGAACATTATTTTTCTTGAGGACATACATATTATGTGACCGCATTAGTGTGATTTTCGATAGTTATGAAAATTGTCTTAAATTTTTGCTAATCATATGCATTATTATAGCAATTATAACTCATTTTAAAATTGCGCCACCGGTAATTGTTTTATTTGCTTCATTCATTTAATTGTAAATTTACGAAGGCAAGTTTTCAGCTAAATATCTTTTTAGTTATTTAATTTTTTTCTTTGATATAATAATAATTAGATTTTCAATATTCCTTTGTTTTAAATTAGAGTTTTGATTATTAAAAGAGATTATTTAAGCATATAAAATTAATCTCCGCGATTTAAATTAAAGAACTGTGGAAAAAAAAGTTTCCCTTAAATCCTGAAGCTGCTTGCTATTATACCTTGCTATGTGCATTAATAATATTTTATGATTGAAATAAATAGAAAGTTTAATTTCGTAGTTAGTGATCTTAAAGGTTAAATTTTATCAATGGCCTTGAAATCGGAAAATTTTCGAAAAAATTCCAATGGGTTGTGAAATTTTTTTCATAAATTTTGAGTAAATCGATCTGAAAGAGAACAAAATTCTTAAGTATCAGAGAAAAATGTTTATGATTTTTTCTTGTAATTATGTAATAAATTTAATGTTTATTTATTTAAATGTTAAAATTTAATGTTTTCTTGTTTATAAATCGATTTGAACTTTGCAATTGTGCAAAAAATGTATAATCATCAGAATATTATAAAACTGTAAGTTGTTAAAACCCATGCTTAGCCAAGATTCAGTTATTCCAAGGAAATTTTGCTTTTGAAGAATTAAAATTTTATATAATTTGGCTTTGCTTTAAAGTTTTTTAATTGTTTTTCTTAAGAAATTGATTTAAAATTAATAGAAAATCTACTTTCACCAAATAAATCGCAAAGGTGAGAGTAACGTGTTTTGTTTTTTTGGATGGCACCCACTCGCGCTCTTTTTTGCTGGAAACGCCTGGACACAACTTTTTTCACCAAAAATTCTAAAGGTATTACTCACCTGTTAGTTTGTTATTTTTATGCTACTGACTGGACACAACTTTTTTCACCAGTTAAATTTTTTATTTAAATTTATATATTACTTTAAATATTTAATTTAAAAAATTTTATTTTTATCATTTAACAGCGAAAATTATTTAATACATAAATAAATAACATTACTTTTTAATGCTTTTTTGTTTATATTAATTAATATTTATTGGTTTTTTGTAAATATGTTTCGCCATTTTAATTAATCTTAATTTTTTATGTTATTAATTTTAATGATCCTTTTTTATTATGAATTTGTTTTTATTTATGCATCGTTTCTTTAATGAAATGTTGATCCGTCAATTTAATTATCAATTAAATTATTCAATGAGTTAGTTTAAAATATTTTATTAACATAAAATTTGCAATTTTTTAAAATTAATTGTTTCCAAATTTATTTATTAACAATTTCTGAATTTCCAAAGTTTGAACGCGGCGTTATTGGCACTGCTGCGTTTGCCTACAACTGATTTTTGGGAAAAAAGTTCGACCAAAAACAATTTGGGTGTTTTTTGACAGAAATCACCAAAGATAGGGAGCTTTTTGATTTTGACTAATCTTTCTTTTTAAAACTTGGTTTTTCGCGCTTTTCTGGTTATAACTTTTTTTTGAAGCTTAACGAATTTTGAAATTTTTATGATAATAGAAATAGTTTAGTGCTATTGAATGATATTTTTTGATTCATTTTGAACGAAATTATAAACAATTAGTTTATTTTTTATTCAGAATGCATTATTAATTTTGAACTATAACAAATGTAATTAATTTTAAATACGCCACAAATTGTTTAATTGTTTTTTCGTTACTTGAAGGCAAATTTGTAGCTATCCAAGTTTTAAATTATGTAATCAGTACAATTTCAATTTTTTTTTTAATTTTTATATACAAATTTTACAAATATTATTTTCACCATTTAACTTCAAAATGACGTTTAATTTATTAGCTTGGTATATTTTTAAATTATTTAATTTAAATATTTAAAGCTATTCATGTCGAACAACGAAAAAACATGCCTATTTCATTTTCGCAGAACTAACTACACGAGTAAAAACGAAAAAAGCAATTTCCAAATTATTACATAAATAATAAATATTATTATTATTCGCAAGAAATATCGGACAAAATAAATAGAAATAAAGCATTCGAAATACTTGTCAAATGCTTTCTCGGTTTGGGGTTAAAATAATTTAGTAATATTTGAAATGAATATTACAGATAAAAAATTTATAAAACTGTTCAGAAATTGTCTATTATTATTTTTATTTATGCCAATAATTAGTTTAATTTTATTATTCTTTCGTCAATACAATTTAATATTTCTTTATTTGCTCTAAATATAATAAAATGGGAAAATGACTGATAATATTTATTTTATTCATTACTTTTTACTCATTTTTTAATCTTTATAGTTTATTTATTTTTTAGATTTTATTTCCTTTGGATTGGATTTAAAAGGAGTTTAAATGTTATATAATGAGTTTAGAGTTTAGCATTTTTCATTTTTTATTATTTAAACCAACATATATTATTATTTATTTTCAATATTTTTTTTAAATTCATTATTATTTCAGAAAGAATATCATCCAATTTCTTCGATACTAATTTGTAAGGAAAATATTTTGACTCCAGTTAGGGCTTTGCCGAGCACGTTCTTTCCTTGCCAATTGGAGAGTTTGCAATCTTGTTCATATCTTGCAAATGTAGAAAGGATATTATTATTTTCTTTTAAATTATGAATTTTAATAATTTTAATCAAATTAATTTCTTTGTGCTTTATATTTCTATATTGTTTTTTCATTATAAAATATTGGGTTTCTTATTTGATTTTAATCCATAAATATATTTTAAGAAATATTTATTTAACAGTCGGTATAATTACGATTAAAATTTTGTTTGCTTTAATTTTATTTATTTGGATTTTAATTTCGAAAATAATGCATTTTAAATCTTCTTGATAAGCATTGATTTTATTTTTTAATATAACTTTTTAAATTGCTGCATATAAATTTTTAAATTTTTCATTTTTATTTACAAATTCTATTCCTTTTTCAGGAAGAGGGAAAATAATCGAATTGATTCCGGCGGATTACCCCAACTACATATTAGAAATCTCAATTTATAGAATTTTGGCATTTTAAGTCCAGACGGTACATTTATTATTTTATGACCCATTAATTTTCTTTCGTCCCGAACTTTTCCTTAAAGATTCTGAAATTTTATTTCCAAATCATCATCGGCCATTTTTCGATTTGATTTTTGTATTTCTTGGCCCTTTTTCTTCTTTTTCATTTTTATTGCCTTATTTTCCTTTCCCAATCAAAATTTCACTTTTTTCAATAATCTTTTATTTAAATATTCGGGGATATTTGACTTTCTAAATTTGAGTGATTTTATTTTTATTTATTCTATCACTTTATTATTTTATTTTAATTTTTATTGTTTAATTTTATTTATTTTGCTTTGTTCATTAGTGTTATTTACTTCAGGTTTTTGAATATTTATTTTATTTTATATACATTCAAAAACAGAAAAAACTCAAGCCCAACAGATTTCACAGTCTCGGAAATTTTCAGTGCACAGATGACACTATTAATTCGGCTCGGTTTTCCGTTGTTCGTTTCACTTCGATCGGCCATCAAAGTTTCGGACAATTTTCAGTGCATTGTTTTTGACATCACAATTTTGTTGTGCTGATTCTATCAAAAATTAACACATGAACAGAAACTTATCACTTTAATTTTGAACTTTTTTTATTTGTTATTCTTTATTAATTATTATAGGCTTTTATGCAAATTTAAAATTGTGTTTGACGCTTATTTCAAACGTTCACTTCGTTCGAAAAAAAGGATTATTTAGCTTGTATTTGGCTTTAATTAAAATTTATTACTTATAAAGAAACCGTAATACCAATTAATTGTACTAGAAAAATTATTTGAATTAATTTAATTTTATTATGAGAAATTTTTTTTTTCAAGAATTAAGGTTTAATTTGTACTGGTGATAAATGCCTACGGCAAAAGTACGAATGAACTGCTTTTCCATTTGCTGATCTTTTTCCTTTTTTTTTTCTTTATTTCAAACTTTTGTTTGGGTTGGCCGCCCTGCTCTTAATTAATTTCTTTGTTATTGTCGCTTTTATCCATTGGTAGCAGCTTAATTGATTTTTTGCATGATTTTCTCTGAGCTTTTTATATGATTTTTATTTTCCTAATTACTTTCTTATTTGTTTATTCACAAAAATTTTTTTACTGATTAATTTTCAGAGATACATATCTCTTCGCTTTCATCTTTTTTTTTGTTAATTGTCGGCCAAATACAACACTTGTTTCTTTTGTTGGTCCGCCATATTGAGCAACATTTGCTCGCCGAATATCAAAAGAGTGGAAAAGAATAGAAAAAAAAGCAAAATATTATGGTAATTTAAGAGAATTTACGGGAAATGGGCTAAAAAGTTAATATTTTATACAACTTTTGAAAAAAAAAAGATTATTTTCTCAAAAAGGGGGGCACAAACTAAAGTATTACCCAAAATGTTAAGTTTAGTTTTGTTAATTACTTTGTTTTTTAATGGTTAAAATTTTTCTTTCATATAAATCAATTTTCCTTTAGCATTATTTTTTTTTGAAATTGTATACTAGGACAATTTAACAGGATGAATCTTTTTTTTTATAAAATTGGCGATTGAAAAACTTAAGGGCAAAATTTGGATGAATCAATTAACGAGTTTTTTAAATTATTAGTTTATAAGAAATACTTTAATTTTTTTAAATAAATTCAACAATATAATGATTTTTGTTATATTCAAGAAATTTTGTTTTTTTTTTTCTCGCATCTCGGTGAAAATTTGATTAAAATTTTTTTGTTGAACAATTTCTTTATAATGTTTATTTCTTTGCACTTTTGTTCTTAAAAAATAATTTGTCATTTGATTAGTTTAATATAGGGTTGCAACCCCGACGTCGGGGTTGGAAAATTCGGGGTTCGGGGTTGTAGGGGTTGGAAGCGTCGGGGTTCGGGGTCGGGGTTGACAAATCGTTCGGGGTCGGGGTCGGGGTCGGGGTTTTTCAAATTTTGCCTTATGCCATATAGTCAAAAAACTTTATAAAATTTTTGCTTAAAAATATTTCAATTTCATATGATAATTTTATGTGCTTTTTATTATTTTTATCATAAATATTTTTGTATAGAATTAATTAAAAACACATAAGGCATTTAAATGGCCAAATTTCAGCGAAAATCTGTATAAATCTTTTTTTTTTCGTCTTTTTTTTCGCGGCGCTCTTTTTCTAAAAACTTTTAGGAGAAATTGGTCTGGCGGTGCCGATAGGCGCCGCCGGGAAAAATTTTGAAAATTTATATGGGTCTGTTAACAGATTTTGTCCAAAAAATGATAGATTTTTTCGATTTTGAGCCAAATTTTTTTATGAAAAAATAGGTTTTTTGTGGCGCTGGCGATGCCGATAGGCAGCGCTGGGTGAATTTTGAAATTTAAGGTCTATTTTGTAACAGATTTCCAGCAAAAAATTAATGAATTTCTGATAAATTTTTATTTTTTTTCTTGTTTTTTTTGTTAATTTTCATGTTTTAGTCAAAAAATTGAATTTTTATTCAAAGAAAGGAAAATTGGGTTCGATACGTCTATAAATTATGCCAAGGATGATTGATTTTAATGGGTATTTTTGGTTTAAAAAATCCTATTAATCATATAAAAATAAATTAAAAAGGAAACAGTCAACCGGCTCGAACTCATAACAAAAGTGCTATCAGTGTTGAAGCAACAACCAATAAACCACTAAGAAAACACATGCAAAATTTACTACATTTCATAAAAATTTGTCAAAGTGGTTAAAAAAAAATCAAATTTTGTATAAATGTTTTGCCTTTTCCCCCACAAAAATGCCATTCTTAGGGGTGTATATTTAAGCCCGACCCCGAGTCGGGGTTGAGGGTCGGGGTCGGGGTTGGAAGCGTCGGGGTTCGGGGTCGGGGTTAACCCCGAAAATGGCAAAAAATGTCGGGGTTCGGGGTCGGGGCGGGGTCGGGGTTGCAACCCTAGTTTAATATAATCATTTTTGTTTAATTACTTTGAAATAAATCCTGGATTATTATGAATTCATAAGTACTACTATTAATTTTTTATACATAATTTTTGGGGCGCTTTTACTTAAAAACTTTTGGGGGACAAGGGATTGGGGGAGGGGGGGGGGGGGGTCCGACGGTGCCGACAGGCGCCGCCGGGAAAATTTTTTGCAATTATTAATGCAACATTTTGAGAATTTGGCCTCATTGACCTATCAAAAAACCACAAAATGAGGCTAAAGCCTCAGATCTGGGAACCCTGTTTTTAAGTATGTGTCAGAATATTTTTTTTATTAAACTTCGAAAAAACTTGAAATAATAATCTTTTTTTTTTGTTGAGACGGTTACATTTGAATATTTTTATGGGATTAGCATACGACAATAGCAGGAGCAGTATCGTTGCGAGAAACCAATGCTTAAAGGCAGATTTTATTTATTTAGTGTCGAGGGCTTATAAGGTTGCCAAAGACAATATTATTGAATTGTTGAATTGCATTGTAATGCGAGTGATCGAAAAATGCTCTGAATTT